>JAQFZX010000110.1:0-93746 GCA_034682405.1 Hydroisotoma schaefferi
TGTAAATATTGTAAATATTGTAAATATTGTAAATATAGTAAATATATTGTAAATATTGTAAATATTGTAAATATTGTAAATATAGTAAATATATTGTAAATATTGTAAATATTGTAAATATTGTAAATATAGTAAATATATTGTAAATATTGTAAATATTGTAAATATTGTTGTTTTGTGTTTGATTAAATATTAAGAGACATTTATTATTTTGCAGCTCTTGGTGTTTGATTGAAGAAAGGTGTAAAGATGCTTTCTGGAATAAGTAGTATGAACTGGGTCTCAATGGACCTCAATCCAGAGGTCGAGTTACATATTTCGAAAAATATTCCTTGGGTCAAAGTTCCAACTAAAATAAAAGAGGTATGAAGAGCAAAAATATTTATAAATGTACAGATCTCTGGTTTTATTTATATTTTTTTCGTCTTTATTTTAATCGGTTTAATTTTAGTTTGTGTTGCGTTTGTGTGTAAATATTAAGAAATATGTCCAATTAAATTTCAAATCTTTTCTACAGATTTTTGGAAACTCTCAGAAAGGATACGAGAAAGCAGTTGTGGCTTACAGCATCAGAAATCAGCTTCGGTATTCAGACAGCTTGGGTAACTTAATTAACAGTTTTACCATAAAAGCTATTTATAGCGTAGGTTGGGTGGATTTCAAGAAGTTTTTGATGAATTTCGCTATTATTTTTCAGTAAAAACTGTCGTGCGAAGCGAGCCAAAGTACTATGAAGACATTGTAACTTATAGCAAGGAGAAACTTATGCTTTATCCTTATCACTTGTCAGACCGGGTTGTCAAAGGGTTAAGAATAACTCCGTTCCAGTATTATATTTCAATTTTAGAAAAAATTATGGAGCAGGAAAAAAGTTATGACTCTTTGCCAAATTTTACTGCAGCTGATTGTACGTTTTTAACTTAAAAAATCAACTGATGGCGTTAGTAAGGTAAATTCCTCGACTTGTTTAACATTTTTCTAAATTAAATTAGGCTTACGATTGCTGGGGATTGGACGAAACCAGTACATTGAATTGATGAATCAGCATCGCTCGAGTAGGAAACTGTTTAGAAGAAAACCTCCTCGCGAATTACTTCCAATCAAACCTATTGAGATCTCCATTGAACCGTGGTTTATTGTCCATCACGGATATATAACTGAGGAAGATGTTGCGGCAACAAAGCCGGATGAGAGAAGTCTTATTGATAATCTTATTGACAATGGTGGAAAACCTGCTGGGACCTTAAATTTTGACTGCGTTCATAGCCTTTACCGCAAAGGATTAGTTTATATTGATGTGCCTGTAGAAAATGATGATTATATCGTCGTTCCTCCATTGGAAGGATTCGTTATGAATAGGGTATGTTTTATAATATCATTATGCAGGTAAAGGTTAAGCAGTGTAGTATAAATGTTGTCATTTCTAACGTTTTAGGTATTGGGGGATTATTTTGAGACGCTTCTTTACAAAATATTTGTGTCAATTGATGAGCATACTACCGTCGGAGAGGTAAACCGACATTTAAGGTTAAAAAGTTGCACATTTATAAAGAAAGCAGAAGTGTAACTTCTACTTTGGTTGTCACCTAAATGTATAGCTGGCTGCCGTTTTAGACATTGATGTAGAACTGATAAAAAATGCTGTTTCTCTGTACTGTCGCCTGGGATTCGCGTACAAGAAAAATTTAGAGATGGATATCAGTACGCTAGAGAGAAACTGGAAAAAACATACTTCCCATATAAAAAAGTTAGTTTCGCTTAATATAAAAATGAAAGTGGACATGCTCGTTTCGGTGTAGAATTAATTAAATTATTATTTTGACAGCCGACCTTTGTATACTGCCCCGGAAGAATCGTTGCTTGTAGACGAATTGAAATCGGCGATTATTGACGATGCAACTATTTCTCAAGAATCAGTCAAAACCTCTGTGAAGTCAGTTGGAAATGTAGAAAGAAGCAAATCTAGCACGTCAATTCACAACGATAATGTAATATTTTCAACTGGCCAAGCCAATCCGTCAACCAAGCGTGTTGCATTTCTGTATGACTCCACCCTCACGGCCTTTTTAATGATGGGAAACTTGAGCCCAGGACTGAAAAATCATGCTGTAACTATGTTTGAAGTTGGTAAAATGGCTGATGAATCCCTAGATAGCTTTTTAGTGGAACTAGAAAATGTTGAAAACTGTGAAGGGGAAGGAGAGGCTCAGCGATACTTCGAACATGCAAGGACTCTCAAGAAAACAATATTATTTATAAGAAACAACCAAAGTATGGGGTCGATGGCTGTTGATCTTTTACGGTGCGAAAGTCTTCTGAACCTCGATCGTCAAACTTGTGCTCGGCTGCTGAAGAAGAATTATGTGTGAGTCGCATTTTGTTGCATCAAATTGTGGTACCTAAATATTATTTTCTAATTTCAATTACGTTCCAATTATCTATGATAGGTTGCTAGTTTCAATGGCTCCCTTAAGCTACGAAGTTAAAGCTGTCAGTTGTGAAGATTTGCCACACTTTGGTCCAGTGATACCACAGATTAATTCCATCTGGTTTAAACTTTTCCTGTACTCAGTTACTAACTCCGGACCAACTTCCCTTCTATTATCTAGAGGTATCATTTAACAACTTCTATGAATTGCATGATGCATGCTAAGTCAGTGCATAGCGTTTGATCATACCTCATACTTGATCTCCAAATCACAGGGACTTTACTAAGCGAGCTTCCTAAAGAATTGCAAGAATGTGACAAGTTTTTGATGACTTCTTGGGGACATGATGGAGGGGTGATACCCAGTGCCAATTCTTTATTTACTTTAAATGAGGCGTTGAGTCATTCAGCCGTATTTGTTCAGGTATTATTTATGCTTTTATGCATGTCATATAGGAAAGAAATCTCTTAAATCTGTTCCTATATCTCAGGAGTTTACAGAACTTTTTGCTACTTAAATCTAGGCTTATGGAACACAAGGAGAATCATCTATCGTAATAGTACCTTTTCCATTCCTAAGTAAAACATCCCAAGAGAAGAGTCACGATGACAAGAACACCACAGAGGAATCTTCATTAAATACTATGTACACTAAGTGGGCTAAACATCCGGCAATTGTAAGACTTAGTCGTGTAATTGACTTAGAGAAGAGCTGCGGGTACATAACTATGATCAACCTTCGAGGATCTGCATCTTTTGTTAGCAAATTGAACAATCTACCGGTACCTATCAACGGTATTTACCATTACAAAACATGCGATGAGATTTTGTCAGCTAAGCTTGTCGATTTGCCAGAAGAAATCGGAAAGGAAGGTGGCATAGACGATGATTCCAGTGAAGAAGAGTATCATTTGGTATTACCTTCAGCTGTGAGTGAACCTCCTAAAAATGGCTTTAAAGATGAAGTCTGTGCTAAGTTGTATCAAGAGGAGTTGGAAAATGAGCTTGGTAATTCCAATCATCCAAATGATACAATCCCAAAAACGTCGGAACCGCAAGTATTTGACTCCAGACAGCAAAAGCTCGAGTCCCTTAGGCTAGATTTAAGGTGTAATGATTCCAAAGTAAAGGATATCAAAAACCGTCACGTCATGTTGGATGCTTCCGGGATTTCACAAGAAGAAAACTATTGTTTCGACGATTGGACAATATTGGACTGTTATTTTGGTATCCCGTTGTTTGATAACTCTGTAAACCAAGTAACTTGCGAAAGAATGCTTAGTAATGGATTATGGGAACCGAGCAGGTAAGCTTTTCACCAGTTAATTACAGCAATGCTACTTTTTTATAGTCTACAGTTCCTTTTTTATTACAGCTTATTGGAGTTGGTGAAATCAAACACCGAACTAGCAAAACAAGTGACGGAATTCATCAACATTTACCAGGCAAGCAAACAGTCTATCGTTTATTTGTTTATCATATCAAGGCTTTCTTGCACAAACATCGAATACATAGCATATGCATAAAGTACTTCCGGTCGTGTTCGTTCGATACATCTCATCACAGAAATGCTCAGTCAAAGCTTTTTTTATCGCTGAATTAGTGTAGAACAAAATTAGGATGCGGATTCTATCTAAAATGCGGACAAGATTATGAAGAGATTTTTATAAATAGACAAAAGCGCTACACTTATGGATTGCAGTGCATTAATAAAGGTTTTGAAAAGACATTTCTTGTACGTCAGGAGCAGGAGCAGTATTTGGATTGCATTGTTTGCAAAACTGAAGTTGAACGTCTATTTGCATTTTTAGGCGCCTAGTATCTGGAATGAAGACACGCCTTTGCCGTCTAAAAGCTTCTATTGCCACAATGGACGTATCAAGGAGTTCGATCCCTGAAGCCTGAAAACAAAAGGAAAGGACATTGTAAAAGCAATATTTAAACGTATTATTAACATTCCGTGAATGTAACATTTTGCCAGCATTCCTGAAGTATAAATTTTATTTAAATTAAATTATACGTTAAATTACGTAGATATACAAAATATTCCGTCTCTTAATACAATCCTAACAAAGATGCGTTGTATCCTAGATTTTATCTATCTGTACTAGATGCGAGAGTTATAATGTATTTTATTAGAAACGCCAAAAGCCCAAAAGCTAACTGCGTTGTATATAAAAAGCAAAAGTATATTCATAGGCAAACTTATGGTTTGAAAATTGTATAATTAAAGCTCGCGATACTGATAAGTCATTCCGAATGAAAATTTCTATCTGACGTACTTTAAGGCAACCTTGAATGCCGTTTTGTTAATAAAGAGAATACGCAAGTACCTGTATTATGTACTTTTATGCATGAGTGTATTCCATTCCATGAAATTTTCTTTATCGTTTTAATTAATCATTTATACTTACGTCGCATCTGCATAATTAATTTCATTCCTCTTCCGCTGCAGCATCTTCTGTAGCCCCCTCTTCGGTCGCTTCCGGGCCTGGCTCCTCTTCATCTTGACCTCCCACAGCCCCTTCTTCTTCAGTTGGGCCTTCAGCTTCTTCTCCAGCCTCGTTGCCTTGTAAAGGTGACCCACAAATAATCCTCTGTAAGATGAGACGATAGTCCCCACTAGTGTCACTTGAAACATCGTCCAGTAACCCACTTTCGTACTTCTCTTGGTAAGCCTCCACGATGTCTTGTAGATCAATCTTAAGAATATAATGTTGTAGAGGAAATAGATAACTTTTGTTCACAATGGCAACTGTCCACACCACATATTATAAATCATATCTTCTTCGTACCTCAGACCTGGTTACAATTACTTGAATCAACGTATCATCATCTGTACCTCCACCCTTAACAGCTTCATGAAGTCGCTCTGCGTGAAATTCTGCAATGCTTCTGAATACCTTGGCTGAGGATTGAGGAATGATAGTTATTTTAAGCTTGAAAGTATACAACCTAAAAATACATGCGGCATTCGAAATAGAACACACAATGACCTACCCAACGCTAGATAAGCCGTTTGTAAACTTCCTGAAAATTCAGACTGTATTGTTTCTTCTATTTCTTTACCATCCGATACTTCCTTGTAAGCGTCGAAGACGGCTCGCATATGGGGATCACTCCGTTGGTTAAAAATTGATTGAAATACCTCTTCCGATGTCCCTGTCCCTTGACTAGCTTCTAAGAGATCCTTAAGTCATACAATAATCAATAAAATCTTCATTAGAATTCAAGATAGATACTTTAAACATAAGCCGTGGTTGCAAATGTAAAATTAATTGTATAACTAACTGCCATATCCTCGAATAGTAGCCCCCTTTTAAAACCAATAAAAGGACATTAGCTCTATTTAATCGTATGATCAAGGTGACCCTCAACATAGTCATAAATATAGTAGCCGGAGTCACTGTTCGGGGATAAGGAAATTGGTATGTGAAAGCAAAGCCATTTACTTTAGCATCTTGCTGGACTTTCTCCTCGTCAATCTCCTCGCTTTCATCCCTTCCTCCGTTGATAAGCCCTACCATAAGGGCACGGAAGTTACCACTCAAATCTTCGGATATATCCTCCTCCATTTCTTTCCCGTATTCTAGTTTGTTTTAAGGATGTGCAAGTTATCCACTTTCATATGAATGAAAATGTATTAGGGAAAGACTAACTTTCTTTATACGCCTTTTTCAACTCCTCGAGCTCATCATTTGTTCTCACGCATAGCAGCCCTATCAACGAGTATTCATCAGTGCCTAATCCCTTTAAGAAAACAGAATTGTTCCATTTATTTTATTAAACAAGTACCCAATTACATGATATCTGCAAGCATATTTTAGAACTTTTTCATAATGTCAGTAGAGCTTCCAGGGTCGGCTAAGCCCAAGGAAGAACTTGTCGGGATCAGTTCCGTTTAATTCCTCTCTCTTTCACAGTGCTATACAATCCAGTAATTGCTATGTTTTATAATTTATTATGGAGCACATTAGTAGAGGGTGGGGCCGTTGCAGTAAACTCCTTCGGAATAAAGATTGATCATATCTACTTCCTCTTGAAAGAGCTACAAATCATAATCCTTTAAACCTCCGACGCTTCAAATGGCTAGTAACAGTAATCATAATCAAACTAAATATCCTACCGTCCGTAATACCCAAAATAACGAATAGCTATGATATGATTTATAATATCTCAGCCTAATCATAAGTGGATGATCCATTTTTATATCTAATGCATGAAATGACATATATCTCCATAAGCAATTCAACAAACCATAAAACTGATGTAGATTAATTAAAGCTATGTATCGTGGCATAATCGACGGGGAAATAATGTTGGGCGTGTTTCAACTTAAAATTGGCATGATGATGGCAATCCGATGGCGCATTTTTATTCACGTTTATAGACAAGAAAAGGCCGCATTTACCGCAGATAGATTATATGTAGCCTTCGTCTACCCGTTTTTGCAGGTATGGAAGAAATAGCTTGCCCTCAGCTATTACTTCTCTAAATCAGCCAAGCGTGATCAATATAATTTCATAGCCACACTCAAAAATTTACCGATGCGTATTATATTGTATTGTGGTTCCAAGTCCATTAATTTTTCAAGCTGCTGCCGTTGTTCAACTTAAATCCAATAATCGATTAATCGCGGCAGGACAAATTTACTCGTTTCCAGGCAAGTACAACTTCATTTTAGTTTTATTTGGATAGAAGTTTTGGTAGTCTAAAGGATAGTGGGAACGATACGGAATGTTTTATGCATAACTAAAGACTTACTGCAACAGAGCGATTGACACATTCCACGATGAACTCCTCCGGATCCTTCATCAGAGCTAAGACAATTTTAGCAAAAGAGCCACCCAGTTCTCCCTCTAGCTCTTCGACAAGATCCTGAAAACATTTACTTCAATATTTAAAATTTACATACGTGATTTTTGTAAACTATTCGCATTATTTGAGTTCAAAAAGTTCTCTTAGACAAACGTACGCTTGGCTACATGCAAAATGCTTTCATATAATAGTTTTCATACTTTTCTAAAGTACTCCTACTTTTATTGGATTATTTCTATATGCTTCGCTTTCCTACGGTCTTTCAAAAAAAATTACCATGAAAAATACAAAAAGTAAGGTTTGCAGAAAAGCACTTTCTTAGCCAAAAGGAAAGTAAAATGCAATCAGACAGTAGAGCGTCGGTTTGAAGGTTGTGGCCTTCATGAAAGGCTCTCACTTAGCTTGAATTCTGCCGTCGCTTTAGCTCTATCTCTCTTTCCCTTAAACCTAGCTTTCTGTCTGGTCTCTGCTTTACTTATCAGAGGGTTGGGTATCATTGATTTGTACGGGATGCAGAAAACAGTCTGGCACCAGTCGACCCTGACACTCTTACTTGGCTAGAAAGAAAGATGACTTAGACGACTATTTCATGATTTTAGTTCACACTTTGGCTGTGCTTAAGTTGCATTGCGGATGCCGCAGGGCTAGTAAATTGATTCCAAAGAAACTTTCTCCCATCTATAATTCTTCATTGTTCTTTATAAGTGCCGTTAAATCAGATGGAAATGGTTTTGAATGTTTAGTTATTGACATTAAGGTATGTGGGGCACATTAGAAGAACATGAATTAAGCAGCCACGCAGAGAGCTTATGGCCTTGTGTCTGTTAGAAATCCTTTGAGACAGACCAGAATTAATCATTCCGCTCGGCTTACTTGGTCGTAAAAAGCATGAAACTTCCTTTATGTTGACATTGCTGGACAACTTTCCTTATTTTATGACTAAGCTAGCTTTACAATTGGCCAAGAAACGAAAAGAATCTCGCATGGTTGAAGGTATTTTAGATCAAATGCTTTTTTTCGACCTTTACAAACTTGTTAAGATCCCAGGGAATGCTTTTCTATTCTTATCCATATTTTTTCATAAATGGGTTAACTTTCATGTCTTCGGGAATAATAGGAAATGTGCAGTTTTGATTCTAATTCACGAGCTTCTCTCATCGATTATCCTTCAGAAATCTAAACAATAAAATCGTGTATGGTACCGTCACACTGTAGTTTGCATGCCTTCATTTTTTACACGCCTCAAGTATCGACCATGCTTAACAGGTACACACACGTGTACCTAGATAATAAAAGCTTACCACTGCATGAACCTTTACTTGACAATGAGTCACCCTAAAATAAAGTGTATAAAACCAGACATGGAAAGGTAGAGAGCAGCATTATTTAAGAGTTAATAGCCCATCATGGGGAAAGTTACAGTGTATTAAACGGAATAAAAGTCTAAGTTAATATTTAGTGTTAGAAAGGTAAGGTTAGTTGTGATGTCGTAGCTCTTACTAACTAATATGCTTCTTATAGGGTATCGTATTTTAATCGGTGTCTTGGAGATCCACCCTAACCGACTCAACCTTTATTATGCATGTGTACGAAGTAAGCTGTTGAAGTTATTCGTGGGCTGACTTTCTTAATAAAAGATTGAAAGAAGGTCAGAAAGGAAATGTCGCTGCGTCTGACTTTTCGTGTGGGTTCTCTCATTTGAAAGAAGGAATGCTCGTTTATTATCATATATTGAGCATCCTTGGCTTTTACCCTTTAATGATCGGATGAAGGGAAAAGGTAAAGATTTATGTCTATGGATTCTTTAAATCGGGAGCTCGGTTACGGCATTATTGTTCTATATATTTCTAATCAATTCACTGTCCTTGGGTAGGACATGAGCTACATGGGAGGTTGGTTTTAATTATCCTTACCGTTTCACTCTATCTAACGCAATGCTATAATTTTACTAATTTATACTGCATGAAGATTTGGTAAGGGATTTCATGGTGTGACAGAAATATTTTGATCAATGTGACTACTATTCATAGATAAAATCCACAGACTTCTAAAAACGTAATTCTTAGTATTTACTTGTATACTGGCTTGCATGATTCATCTTTAAATATTTACTAACCTTTCCATACATGGTCTTATACTTGTCCTTGATCTCTTGCCTTTGCTCATTCGTACAGTTTCCGACCACTTCAACGATTACATTCTCATCAGTTCCTAATCCCTTCATTCCTTCGTACATTTTCTTAGAAGATGCCTCAGCATCATAATCGGATGAACCACTGACGGTTCCCTGATAAATGAAAACATTAATTGAATTCAGTTACCTGTGAGGCTTTGCCTTTAATTTCCATGTTTAATGGTCATTTTTCAGGATTTATTGGCCTTACTCTAGATCCCGCTGTATAGAAGCCCATTTTTGGTCTTCAAGCTCACTTGACTGCAGCACAACTAGATCAGAATATGGAACGGTATGAAATAGGGATGTGTTGGTTGATTTGGGTATTTTGCTCAAAATTTGGAATGAATGCTCGTTAGAATGGACAGGAGGAATTCTATGCTTCTTTTCTGACCGAGTGCTGGATTAGCAATGGCTCTTTAGTAAATTTGTACATGGGCATGGAAAGAGTTCAATATTTGTTCCAGCTTTCATCCTCTGGTTTATATAGGTCGGCAGTCCTTAGGTAGTCAAGTTTCGATCCATGGGAAAGTTTAATGTGAATGCCCGGGTAGCCACGCCAAGGAGAAATTCTTGCAGCTGGCTGGTTATCCTAACAGTATACCCGATATTTAGAATAAACGTGGTGATTTGGTTGAAATGTCATGTTTGGACTACAGTCACAGTGCCACTCCACCTGATGAGTACTTCAATATGACATTTCAATGTACAACACAGTCTGTAGCATTTTCTGAAGCAGTTCTAATTATGATCACTTTAATATCGTACGTTTGTATTGGTCACTGGTATTGGTATAGGGGATTGTTTTGTTCTTGTAGAAAGTCTCCCTTAAGGCAGATGATGTTTTTTGCATTAGTAAATGTAGCAAATGTCTGATAGGTATTGACAATTCGTTTAGAAGATGAATTTAAACTATCTTCCTTTTCGATCGAAAAAGTTAGGTGACCTTATACCTATAAAATTTAAACCCGTCTACACATGCAAATGAATACCTAGTACTTTCCATTGTAGTTAACATTAATTTTTTGTATTCAAATCGCAAGACGGAATGCATGACGAATGAGTAATGCAAACTTTAATCCACAACGGTGACAAAAAAAGCAATAGCAGCCAGAATGTTCATAGTTCATACCCCGACACCCATGGAGAAAGTTGAAGACAGCAGAGAGTAATTTCTGGTTTCTTTCGGACAGAGAGCTCGACATTCAGCGTTTTATCTCCTCGCTTTTGTTACCACTATCTTCAATAGTGTATTTCAATTTTTGCTGTTGAAATGTTATGGTGCATTCAATATTACTACTGAATTGCAAATTTTACGTGCGGTATTTACACTGATAATTTTAGTCAACATTAAAAATAAAATGACTAACATGACATTAACTTATTCAGTAGTAATAAAATAATATATGTAGGCAATGAGATTTAATCCCTTTCAAATGCCTGGCCTAAACCAACCAACCCCGATCCCCGATCTCTTAATTACTGACGATTCTCTAGGACTTGCTGTTAGACATTCGTTCGATTGTAATACCGACGATTTACATTGATAGGAATTGAAGTTTTTGACGTTTAAGCAGGCATGATTTGTGCTTATATAACTTTGCTACTTATACGAATGCTTATGGAGTTCAAACCAAAATCATACTGTAAGTCAAGAATTCAAGAAACAATGAAAACTCGAGGAGCGAATTCTCCCTGAAAACTCTTCATCATATTCGTATAGCAGAAAACCTAAAACAAATTACATAGACGCAATTTCAATAAACTTGAGTCTACAGTTTTCCCCAACGTTACTACAGTCGGTGTAAGATATGCTAAGAGGTCTTAGGGAAAGCATTTTTTCAGGTCCTTAATGACCCACTTACATTATAATAATTATAATCTATTATGCTAATTTATTATAATATATTGACCCACTAACATGATATTAACATTTGGTATTGCTTTTTATTATCGAAGTTTAATATCTATATTACTATTTAATAAATAAACTTTTCATTACACGTCCACTTTTCTACCGTCCTTGAATGACGAATCTGCCCATCTATTTATTCTATCGACCAATGAAGTTTAAAAATAAATATATTATGTATTATACTTGAAATTAATGATTGAATTCAATGACACTTTTTTTTAAGTACAACAGCATTAGTCTTGTTTGGATATGTACTCTTCAATTCAAGTGAGTTGCTCTTCTAAAGTAAACTTAACGATAAGATGCTTACTTGTAGGGGAAGCTCGTTTTATGTAATCTACGTATTTGTCCCAGCCATAGATAGATAACCCTCCAGCTGCAAATAGTGTATACTAAAGCTTAACGTGAAACTTAACGTTGGGAAACAGTACAGAGCTTAAATTTAAAGCTATAACTAACTAACTACTCCTATTTTATGGGCAGCTGAAAACATGGTTAAAATCGGGATTATTGGAGCAGGAATAATCGGCCTGAGCTCGGCAGTTTCTCTGCAACAAGAGTTTCCAGAAGCAGAGATAACTTTAATTTCTGATAAATTCTCTGGGGAAAATATTACCAGCGATGGAGCAGCCGGAATTTGGGGTCCCTACTTACTGGGTGACACTCCTCCTGAAAATATCTAGTAATCAGCTTTAATTAATTAATCTAATTTTTCATCTCTTTATTTGCTCTAAATGTTAACTAGAAAGGCACGGAAGTGAGTATTGCCATTTTAGTAAATTGTTTCTTAACGGTCAACGGTTCAGTGAAAATTAAGACTAAAAACGCAAACCTTAACTTTATCCTCATATACTAAACCACTGAAGCTTGAATACCATTATTTTCATTTAAGTACGAATAGCAATCAATTTGTAGAAAAACATTTAATTTACGAAAAATTATTCCCTGAAAGTCCGAATTGAAAGGTGCACTTTCCTTAATTTCATTAAAGTGCTTTCTAAAATGTAAGCCAAAGAAATATATTTTTTGTGCCCTGCTTAAAAAAGCACCGCATGCATTTCTATATTAGCAGATGGTCGAAAGCAACTCATGAGTTCTTCCGAGATTTGTACCAGTCTGAAGACGGTGGGAAGCTAGGAATATCCATGCTTCCTTGTATGCGAGTTAGTTCTTCGCAAAACTATCCAGAACCTAATTGGAAAGACATAGTATATGGATTTCGCGTATTGACTGAAAAGGAATTGCAAGGATTAGGAAAGGCAAGTCTCAGGTGAGATCCTCCTTTTGCTTTAGCCAAACCAAAATACCTTTATACTAATACTAATGTGATGCAATATGCTATGTTGAATCCAAACGATGATTTGAGGTAGCTCCAATGAAAATAGACGCTGAAGTCTTTCGATGTTTTGAATAAACAAATCGATCGCTTAAATTTAATGGAAGTCCCTTTGCAGTGAACTTCTGAAACATTTCCACGTAGCTTTTGAACTATTTGTGCATATCCATGGATAGAGACATTTTATGTCAATTAAAATAAATTACATCCTATAAATAACTTCATAATAATCTGCATGATAGCTTTAACTAAGAAACCTTGATTATTCTAATTTAGGAAAGGATTTGCTTTCACAACATTTACATGCGAGTCAAGAAAACTCCTTCCTCATTTCCTGAAAAAGTTCCAAAACGCTGGGGGGAAAGTTGTTCGCAAATTAGTTGAAGATTTAAAGGAGCTGAGGCACGAGTTCGAAATAGTGGTGAACGCAACTGGTCTCGGGGCGCATAAATTAGTTCCTGATTTACAAGTTCAGCCTAAGAGAGGCCAAATTTTGAGGGTACGAAGATAGATCTAATAGTTAAATGATGGCAAAAAGATTATTGAAGGCTGCACAATTCATGATGTATTAAATTCGAAATGAAATCCTGTCTGAATGTATTTGCTTATTTTTTGAAATTTTACTGTAAAGCTACTATTACTTCTTCAACATTACTGCAACTCATAAGCTTCATTAACTCCAACAAATTTCTCTAAGTTTTGTTAAAATGTTCAATTGTCTTTGCAATAGTAAGGTTAGTTTTGTGATAGGTATTGGCACCGGATGTGAAATGGGCTATCCTTGATGATGATGATGACGGAAATTACATCATTCCCAAGTAAGATATTACCTCGTTTGCTTTTATGAGTCGTCAAGCAGCCTCGTTGCCTTTGTATCATCAGTCTAATGCACTGTTCTTGTTTTCTTCCGCTTGTTTGTCTCTTTCTAAATGCTAATTTTATTGCTGCCATATTTACTTTGCAAGCGAAAGAAATGCAATTTATTGCTCAATATATTAGCTGAACGAATGCTTTGTAAATTAATTCCGGCTGCGCACACTAAAATACAAAACATGGGCTTATGACTTTATTCACGTTGTTTGATGTGTATTTATTGCATTATTAATAAACATCGATACTTGTAGTATGCCATTTATTTAAAATATGAAGCACTGACACTTACTTACTCGTTACTCAATAAATGCTAATGGAATTGACTATTATGAAATACAGTATTAATAAAATTTCAGCCAGGACTTTGTAGTTCTGGGTGGGACACATCAGGAAGGAGATTGGAACTGCAATTCCTATGCGGACGATACGGAATTCATTCGTGAAGGATGCGAACGGATTATCCCAAGCTTAAAGGTAAGAACTTATAGAAAATCTTACGTCTACGCAAAAACTCCACCGGCAAATGTTAGTAATTCCATAGAGAATAGACAAGTAATAAGCTGCTCCGATAAAATACTTGCTGGATGTTTGGAACGCTTTCTCAAAGAATGATCATCCCTTTCATAGGGTGATCCCATAAGTAATGCCACAGATAATTCTTACCGAACTTACCTTTTGATTCAGTGTAAGGATAGACCGATAGACGTCGGTCTAGTGCTTGATTATAAGTTTGAAAAGTATCTTTCATTATCATTGAATGCATGCCAATGTTGATAGTAGATCCTGTAACATTGAACCCTGAAAGAGAAATGAGCATCTACATCACTCAACTAAGAAAAAACAAGAAAACCTTTTCCAAAATAGTAGATTCAAGGAACTTTGAAGATCTAATGAAATTGCAAGCGTTCTTAAAGCAACCCAGAGCTGGCTAGAAAGCTTTATACAAGTGTAATACTGCACGTACAGCACAGCTAAACCTCAAATCACAACTTCCTTTAGCTCATCTCTCCATTCCATACATTTTTTTGTCAAGGTTTTCCTTTAATTATCACCTACTTTACTTACCTACTTCACTCCCCTTTCGTTTAAAAAGCTTACAATAATAGGATATTTATAATTCCGTTTGTACAGGTCTTTTACTTTAAATGCACGTAGGTGACTTCAGCCAGATACGTGTAATTTAGTTGAAAGTTAAGTTTTCTTTAAATGAAAGAGAAATGATCAATCAGTATAAAAAACTTCCGTTTCTTCAACCGTGTAGCGAATTTTAATGAATTTAAACGTAGTAAAACCTTTGACCTCTTCATTAGCATCTGGATTTCGTTAAGCCAATGTACCAGAATAAACCTTAACAGATAACTCTGCTTTTTCATGTTCATTTATTTTGTTAATAATTCTAGGATGCCCCTGTACTAGACGAATGGGTCGGTTTGAGACCAGGGCGAACGAGTGTCCGTCTTGAGATGGAAACCTTGCATTTTCCAGGAGAGAAACCATATGTAAGTAATACTTATTTGTGATGGAAATGGAAACGAAACATTTACGCTCTTGTTAGTAAAAAAAGGCTTATGAAACTACCGTCAGTGAGTTCGATAGCTGTGGTGGGTGGAAAGAAGAAGGGTTTACAGTGAGGTTGGGAAAGTTGGTATGAAATAACGGAAATTTAATTTTGCAAAGGGTGAAATCACATTTAGCGAGTAAAAAATCAATTTGACGAAAACTAAAATTAAATTCATGTTCTCAAAATGTTTGTCAAATTGACACAATTCAACATTTAGTTTATTACAACTTGAAATATCAGTCATAAATTTGTAAACCATAATACAACGATGCATTCACTGTTTTTTTAGTTACCTCTGGAGTTATATAGACAATTTCTGAGAATAATTTCTTCAACCGGTCAAGATTAAAATTAAAAACTTGGCGATTCCGGTGAGAGAAGAGCTAGGGAGAAAATATGAAGCGTAAACCAACTGATAGGTAGATGATCTGAATCAAGTATAAAAGCGAAGTTTACTTCTGCCGAAATGAATTTGTAATTTTGCCAAAACGAAATTGTCTTCTGCCAAATTGGTTTTCCATATTATTATTCTTCAAATTTCCTTTGCCAAAATGGTATTTGCTATTTTAAGTTTGCCAATCTGTCCGGACGCAGGTATAAGATAGATTGACCGCAAAGGCATTAGGTGATAAGATTATATCATATTTCACAGCTGAAATCAAATATACAAAGAAAGCTGATTCGCATTTTCGTATGTCTAAGGTTTAAAAGCGCTAATGAATCCGGCATTCTCTGTAGTAACTAACTAATAGGGATATGTATTTAAAATTCTAGTTCCTCTGCTCAAATTACGGTCATGGTGGATCTGGGGTGACTGTCTCATGGGGTTGTGCTAAAGACGTAACCGATCTCGTGAAGAAGGTTATCAGTCAACTACATAATAGTAAACTATGAAGCAATTTGTTCACAAAGATAATATAGTAAAATTACATTACGGTTTGTTTTTTTTCAATTAGAAATCCACATAATTTTAAAAAAACGTACGACTTGTAACTTCGAAACCAATGTGTCATGTAATATCAAATTGAAGCGTTAAGAGTAACTGCTGAATCTTTATGCTTAATTAAAATATCACAGGTGGTTTTTGAAAACATTTTAAATTTCATTTTTAAACTTTCATAACGCATGTTTTAAAATTAAATTTTATAAATGGGAAAGGCAATAAGTAACATTTCACTACACTGAAGCTGACTACATTTGATAGTTTAACGTTAAATGCAATGGTAAGTTTATGATTTTTAGTGTCAGAGAAGAATTCTTATAATGATGTAAAATTACGGAACCAGACTCCATTAGTCTTTTTATGATTTTCTTTGCTCACTATCAAAACTTAAACTGACTGAGAAGGTTTAAATTATTCAGGAAAGGATTCGCTTTCACAACATTTACATGCGAGTCCCAACTCATTTTCTAAAGAGGTTCCAAGATGCTGGAGAGAAAGTTTTTAGTAAATTAGTTGAAGATTTAAATGAACTAAGGCACGATTTAGATATAGTGGTGAACGCAAAGCAACTGTCTATTTATTTATTTAGTAATACAATACGACGCCCACGCGTAAGTGTACAATGTGGATGCTATGTCGTAAGGCTAGTCAGTAAAAAATACAGTAAAAGTTATAAAAAAAAACCTCCTTAGTGCAGCTAGCCGAGCCTGTCTAAGCCTTAATTCCTAGAGGGTTTTCTGAAAAGGGGATGACACCCCTTTTAGGTCACTTCTTCAAGTCCTTACATTTATAATTAACAATAAATTGTTTTATGCAGTGTGGATATTAGTGTAATCGGGGTTTAAAAAACAGTTTTAATGCATATCATTATTAAACTACCGTATTATTGCCTTGAATAGTGTCCTCCCGCAAATAATGTCCCCTTTCGAATAGTAGCCTCCTTTCAATTTCGAAATCATTTAATAGTATCCCGTACCAAATAGCAATCCCCTCTCCAGCAAGCCCGGTTAAACGGGTACCCAATTGGGTGGGCGGGTAATTGGCGATCCGGGTATTTTTGGTGAGGAACTGAACTGGATATTGGGTGGGTGGGTATTTAGTTTTTACTACCCGACTCACCTCTACTTGACGGGCAGTGCTGGAAAACAATGAAATAAAAAATACACAGCTAAAAGAAAAACTTTATAAAACGCTGCTGAAGATGACTCCTGCATGGAATATAATTTTTATAATTCGTATTGGATTTGATTCCTCAAACATAAAAAAACTACTTAAGGCCACTATCAAAGAAAAGTGAAGAACTTGTGTTGTTCCAATCTTACAAAGTATTGGCTATCTTCATTGTCTGCCGGACTTGTAAGCATATGGTAATAAACTTAATGATAATGTAATGAATAAAGCAGCAATGAAAAGACCGAATGTAGACAGACACCTGCACAAAAAAAGACCATATTAGATGATCTTTTTTGCCCTAAGAAGCTTATTTTTCACTAATCATCGCCTAGTTTACTTACCTACTTTTTCCCTTTTCTCAGTAAAAGTTCTTATGAATCATAACATTCACAGCGTACAAGTTGCATTGCTCGTTATAATCATATATCGTTTACAGATTTTTCATACTACTTTTACGGTTGTCTTATGATATAAATGAACGATACGTGCTTTACTTTCTTTTTCCGATATTAACCTTCTATTTAGATTAATTAATAACTCTAGAACATTAAATTAACTTCAGGGGAAATAAACTGTTTTGCTTAATTAACTTTACACTTGAAGAATGGTAACAGTGCGTATAATTGTGCACGAAGATAATGTTTGGGATGTGACTAGTAATTATATTATTTAGAGTTTAAAACTAATAATGAAATTAAACTCAATTATTTTAGCAAATGCTAAGTGTAGGAACTTTTGGCAAGATATTTACTGAAGCAACTTTAAGAAATAAACTTCCAATTTCTCTATTAACTCAAAGGGAGGTCATTAGAAAATAGGTCATCAGCCAATTATACTTGAGATAAATATGACTCAATTATGTTTTACTGTGTTTACTTTTAATGAAACTTCCTTATATTTACAAATCATAGGATGCTCCCCGTCTTGAGATGGAAACCTGACACTCCCAGCAGAGAACCCGTTCGTACGATTGAATATACTTTAACCCCGTACCAACTTTCCTTTAATTTTAAAAGCTAATGAATCATAAAGCTAGCAGAATTCAGTGATATGAAAGCTTGTAAGCTAGGGCGACCGTCCTGGTTACAGTCGTCGTCGTCGTCTTCTTACTTCGACCGGTGTCCACAGCCAATAAAATGAGAATGCCTCTAAAAGCAACCGTTTTTTATGCTGCTTATTTTTCCAGTTATTCCATTTTTATTTCAGTACACAATAATAGCACAACGGCATTATTTATTAGAATGATCAGCACTGACCAGACGTTACCAAATTTTGTCAGCGTTAAGGTTTTTTAGTTTGCTGTTTCGCGTTTTCGTTAGTTCGCCTCACTTAAATAATAGGCTGACCTTTGAAAACCTGTGAAAGCATATAATCAAGCGCTCATACTTTGTAGTATTTACACACACGTGGAAAGTAGAATTCCGCAACAGTTTAATGACAAAACGCTTGTATAACTGAGTAATGAGGAATACCTCTATTGTATGAAACTAAACATAAATTATAACCTATATTTGGCCTCTCACTCAGTCATAACAATTGTTTTATCTTGCAGTTCCTCTTTCCTCGAATTATGGTCATGGCGGATCGAACGTAATTATGTCGTGGGGTTGCCCTAAAATGAAACCGAACTCGTGAGGAAGGTGATCCGCCAGCTTATTAGTATTACTTATTAAAAGGTAATTATGAAGGCTAGAAAACGTGTCGGTTCTGTTTTGATTAGTTGAAAATGGAATGTAGCTGGCCACAGAATCCAAAATTAATAACTGTCGACACACACATCTTTAAGATTACACATTGTACATACAGGACTTCACTTCAACCTCGCAAATATTCTATAAACACATGATCAGATCGCGTCTAAATATAGTTGCGTGTGACGCAAAAAAACAATAAATTAGGTTAATTTTTCTTGCTCGTCAACAACACACTTCAAACTAGCGGATTCTTTGTCCGAATTAAATTCCATCATCTAAAAATAATAAGCAGCTGTCAACTTGTATGGCATACAATTCCAACCTGGATGTAGACAACGCCTACACGACTGTGAAGCATTTCTTTGCATTAAATCAATCACAAGTCATTACATCATTGTTAGTAGATTTATACAAATGCTTTCGGCTGCCGGTTGACGTTCAACATTAAATATTAAAAATAGTAGTGGTCAGGTTCTGTGACCAAGACCAACATGCTGCAGATGCGTTATCATCAAAATAAGCATTTATCTCTTTCAAGACTTGGCCTTCCGGCGATGACTGAAATAATCAACTGCGGCTTCTCTTCAATAGATTCCTTCCTACCGAGCTTGCTTAATTGTTCATGTACAGAATTGTAGCACATGCCGGGCGTGATGTGTTTTATACCATTTTAAAAGTTTAACCATACTTCACACAGAACTGAAACAAAGATGCCCTGCAGTGTCTGACTCTTCTAGAAGTACACAACTTTTGTTATTAAAAATTTAAAAGAGAAACGGCATATGTGGTTCACATTCACAGATTTAGATATAATTCACATCATACAGTACCGGAGATTTGCATTGGCATGGTATAACTCTGCAGAATTCCTTTCCTTGCCAATTAAGTTACTTTTCTGTCCAACCAAACCCTCTAAACGTAATTCAATCTGTTTGACATGGGTTTTTGAAGGTAACTGCTATTTTCCATAGAAATAAATACTCTAAATCTGAACACAGCAAAAGCAGAAACTTTAAACTAAATGACACGCAAGAGTAATTTGAAATAAGGCATGTATTCAGTACAAGGCCGTAATCAGGCTTAATAACTCTCATCCTCATTCCATTTCCATTCATCTTCAACCTAGCAACATACAAGACGCTATTAGTCAAATTAAGCTGATGAAGCTCAGTTCACTACAGATTAAATGTTAGAAGATTAACCCTTTTCATCAACAAATCTCTACCTCTCCACTTCCAACTTTTGCAGGCCAGAGTAAAATCCGTACACAGGGTTTGTGCAGTTTCACCCGTTTCACAATATGAAATTTTGATTTTGGCTCATAGGTAAAGGTGGTTTCATTAGGTTTAAGCAGACGGCTTACGGTATGCATAACCTACTATCTTACAGATGATTAATATGTGTCCATTCAAAATTAAGCTAACAATGAGAATTTATTAGCGGTTAGCTAGCTCATCCTAGGATTTGGACCAATGTTATTTTAAACGACGAGGAGATCAAGCCTTAGCTCAAGTTTAATGATTCACTCCTAATAAATTATAGAAACATTGCCAACTAGAGGAATTACTTCAAAAGTAGACGTAATCCGAAATCTCTAAAAAGAAGTTACTTACTCTTACTAGTTAGACTTAACTTCATTTGGAGGTATATGATAATAGAAACAATAGTACCATATAATCACTTCATGTTATCATATCATACATATCTAACTAAAGCTTCAGACCGCATATTTCATGCAAGTTTCATATGAAGCTAGCTTACAACATCTTATGGCTAATGATTGAGCCAGGTATATCATGATATGATCCGTATTTAATACTTAGAAGATGAGTTACAAAGAAAAGAAGGATATTAAAATTTGCATAAAAACCCTCGGAGCATCATCCTTGAATAATATACTAGAAAAGCTTCCGGACGGAGTTATGCTCGACCTCATCACCTAGTTTTTAATCCTTTATAAATACTAGCTATTGTATCTTGAGTTTTATCAGTGTCATTTCTCCAAGCATGCCATCCGTTTAGAAGTAAAAGTGTTTGTACTTGCAGAAAATCACACAGTTCAGCGTTTTTAAAAACAAAATTCATCTTTAACTCCATACTCGTTGTGGCTGCCTCGGAAGTAAAGTTTGTGAATAAAAAATAAATAATAATCTTCAAACAGACAAACACGAACGCACGTACCTCTGAGGCATCATCACATAATGGCTTCCTCAAAATCATCTCAATTTTCATTACAACGCTTGTACGGCTTAGTAGTGGTGATACTGTATCTATGTGTTACAATTCATGGAGGCGGACGAAGGCACAGTAAATACCGAGAAGTGTGGAACGAACCCTTCCATGGAAGTTTCCATAACCAAGAAGGACCCGATGCAAATCCTCGGTTCGGTAAACTAACAACTAACTTCAAAGACATGGAAAAGATTCAACTCTGTGCAAGCAAGCTATCTGAAAGGAAATGTTTGCTCAGCAATCAAAGCTTTAATATAAATATCGTATCACTGTATTACTAACCACTATCCACCATTCATAAAAATATCGGAGGAATATATAAAGTTGTTTTCGGTTTCGTTGATGTACCTGTTTTTCTTTGCTACACAGAAATATATGTTATGTGTATATTTGACAGATTTGGAGACTGGACTAGCAGTTAAAAAGGCTTTAGGATTGACAAAAATAATATTTTCCCCATTCCTGGTCCCCGTTGTCGTTCCAGCGATACTCTTTGTGGGAATCGTGCTGCTCCTATTTTTTGCTGTGGTTGGATCAGCTACCGTTGCTGGTGGAGCGTTGGGGCGACGAGTCCCTTACCAACATGTCTTCGCTAAGCAACTCTCATCTACGGCAAAATTGGCTACTGATGTTCTGACCAGTAAGGAATGCGTTGAAAGGATTTCTTGTGAGATGTACAGGACAGCCAAGGGTCATCAGGCGGAAAATTGGATATTGAGGTTAGCCTTTGGCATGTAGTTTCAGCTTCCTGCTAGTTCTTGGTATTGCAACTTTCGAACTTACCATGTACATGATACATGAATGGGCTCATTTTAGTTTATTCGCATACTCTGTGTTTGTAACGTTACAGCGCTCTGGAGACTCTGCCCCTACCACCTAATTGGTTTGAGAGGATATCACGATCTATGAAACCAAGCCCAGATAAATGCCAGGAGTTCAACTGTCCTTCAGTTTCCAGAATCTCCAAAGTAATAAAGTACTTCTATTAAATATAAGTGTGCTTTCGGTATTGCTATTCTTAAAATGCTTTATACTCATGTTCAAATGTTTGTATTTATTTTTTATTTATTATACTCTAAAATAAACTGTTTCGTACAGACAGTAAAACAAGGGATGGTATACTTTAGTTTCTTTAAGTTATGAGGTTTTCTTAAATTAAAAACTTGGCTGACTCATCTCAAGGATTTGTATGAATTGTGTAGTACCCGACATCAGATTTTAGGAGGATGCGAGTTGAGTTTTGGAAATAGACCATTTAAAAAATCTTACACCAAAAGGAAACGTCCCTTGTTGTCCTTCAGTAAAACTTACCAGTGTAGTGAATGGCTTGACCGAACTTAAAATAAGTCATTCTTAAGAAGTAGCAAGCAGTTTCCTCTTTAAATGTAAATAAATGATCATTCGTTCATCAATGCAATGCAGCTCGTTCACCCACAATACTCAACACTCTAGATCAGATCTTTTGCAGAGTCATCCCCGAGACAAAATAAAAATCTAACCCATCTTTGTAGTTGGAGACGACTCCTTTGACTAAAGTATGCTTAAAAATCTTGATAATTGCACGCACGTAATATCATTTTACTTTCGCATTTGCTGACATTGCATACATCCAATGACATTCATATTCGTTTTTATTCAACTATCTCCCCAGATTAACACTAAACTTGCAAAAAAAACTATACATAAATCAGTCTTAATCTACAGCGTTTACCATATTTTTTGCTGTTTCATTCAATTCTTTCATAATTGATAGAAGCTCTAGGAGAGTAAGAATACGGATGATGAACAATTTTATTAACTACCAACTAACTATCCTATGCTACTTATTCAGTTCCCTAACCATATTTCCTTTACCATCATTATTTGAGCTAAAAGTTTGCATAAAAAGAATATTTACATACAATCCAATTAAGAATGGCGATAACTTATAGGGCACCATCTTTTCATTACCATTCAAAAGTTTTCTATTCAATGTTATGGGAAGGTATTTACTCATTTATTTAAAGTCAACGTTTCCTTTCTAAGTAAACGCTTAAAGAACATAAATGTAGATCCGTCAAAGATTTTTTATATTATAAACGTGTTCAATTAATATGTAAGTGGATGGAATATGTCGTTGCGTTACCATCTTCTATAAAATGTTCAGAAGAGTTGAAAATAATATTCAATATTCATTTAACTTCTGATCAATACACGAGTAGAGCTTTCCAAATTGCATTTGAGTTTGTTAGATTTCGACATCAGTATGATATCAGTGGCAGAAGTTCGATATCAACTATTTACGGTTACATTGCTTTTGTTAATTAATGTACTGGTCAGAGGGCACATCAACACAACTCTGTTTAAGCCTGCCGACATTTTGAAATCGAGCTTTAATGCGTACAAACATGGTCAAGCTCATCCACCACCGCAATTACCCGACGCTTCGGCCAAGTTCTTTGGTAAATGAGGTGTAACCTTTTAAATTAATATTATTTGAAAAGTTTTAATGCATTTTAAAATATTGTGAGTGTAATGTTAACCAAACGCTTTCAGATATCGGAGGATTAATCACTACTTTTGGTCTGAAACAAGGAGCAAGTATGCTTGGACTAGTAGCCTTTCCAATTTTACTCCCTCTAATGATTCTGTTTGGAGCTGCATTGTTCATCATTTCAGTTTTCGGAGGAACGGCTCCCCTTATCACTGCTGGGGTAGCAGGGAGACGTTCTGATTTGAATATCAATGAACCCTTCAAAATGTCTCCTCCGAGTAGTGCAAGAATTAAGGCGATGTATCAAGTCCTCATGAAAGAAGAAAAATGCATAGAAAAAGCTACGTGTGAAATCTTTTCCCAACAAGCTACTTCTAGGATAACTCGAGAAATATTACGGTAACGTTTTTAGTGCTTGCCTTCAGCTTATCGTTTTATGAATTATGGGCCAGTTTACATCTCACTTTCATTCCCCTTGCTTCAGACAAAATTGATTTATTTTAATAACAGGCTTTTACAAGGACTTACTGGTGGGCAAGAAAGATTGAAAAATGTAGAAGATGCCAGGATAAGGGGAACAAGCTGTTCCATTTTCAAGTGTAATTTAAAAAATACTGAATTAAAATCATTGATTATGAATAATGATTGAAAGATTATAAATTGTATGTCCTATGTAGTGAATTTAATAAATCAATAGTCAATAAATTTCAGCTACAGTTTTTAATTGTCTGTCATAATGCGTATTAAGTTAGTTAATGATAGTTTGTTTAAAAAAATGTAGTGGCATAGTTTGTTATTGTTGCCTATCCTTTCATAAAGCAAATCCATATAGACAGATCTTAGCTTTTCTACATGGAAATTCAGCTTCTCTCTCTTTGTGTGTACGACGGTAGACTTATAGGATTTGAAACAGTTAGACATGAAAAGGATTCTAAGAATAGAACTGCCTAAAAATAAATTCGAACACGGGTCTTTTCTTCGTGGGAATTTTCGTTAAATTAAACATGCTTCAGTATCGGTAGCCAATTTTATTTTTTTCATAATAAAAGTACACTACACGATACTATCTAATCTGATTAGTAATTAAATTATAGCATTTCTTCACTGATTTCCAAGAAAATAAATCATAGTTCTTGTCTCCTGCTCAACGGAAGAGCATCAATCAAACTTTTTTCAAGAAGAATAGAACAAGTAAAGGTACCTTAATACCACAGCACGGCAAAGTAGGAGATTGATCGTTGAAAGTTGCAACAGCAGCGGCTTCTTAATCTAGCTTCCTACTTCCCTAATCTGACGTATTATCCTCAACAAAGGCGAGAAAAATATTTTTTCGTACTATACTGACTTTACAAGAGACTTCGTATCTTCTGAAACAAGCAATTGACGAGGCTAAAAAGTAATACTACTGAAACTATCATCTTACCATAAACAGTAGAAATGACGACAATTTCCAACTCGGAATTTACCTCCAAAGATATCGGTAATGAATATCCAGAGCCCAATAAAAGTAGCCCTATCTCCCCCGAAGTTAAAGAGAAGTACTATATTGTAAAAAATCTGTGCAAAAAAATCAGAGGGAATCTAACTATTGAAGAATGGAAACAATTTGCCGATGCAAAAACGGATCTACAGCGAATGCAACTGTTCTATGACTCCAAAGAAATCCAATCGTGTGCCAAAGATCAACTTCAGCTTCATCCATCTAGAAAGGATAAAGCTAAGGCTATGGTTCTCAAAGCCAGTGGAAATAAGGCTTTCGGCTCAGGAGATAATGAAGGAGCCCTTCAACTCTACACAGAGAGCTTGGTTTGGATGCCCCATGATGAGACAAAGGGTAAGTCCTAGCTTAGTGGAACATAAAGCTACTGCAAAGTTAATTAGCTGAAAAATCAATTATTATATCATTGTAGTAAAGTAAGAGTATATCGTTGTAATATCAGGAGAACTTCAGTCTAGGGTTCTTATGTACTAAGGGAAACCTGATCCACAAAAGGGGGCTTAATATCTTCAGGTTTTTTGCAGTTTGTTTAATTTGCGATTGCCATTGTGAACAGATGCTGCAGTGGTGTACGCCAACCGTTCCGCTGCTCTCTTTCATCTGAATGAGTTTTCATTAGCGGAAAAGGATGCGGAATTAGCATTTAGTCTAAACTACCCAGAAGAACTGCACCACAAACTGTATGAAAGACTTGGAAGGTCTTGTTTACAACTTGGACGAGGCAAAGATGGAGAAAAACATTTTAAAAAGGCCATCAAAATCCTTCACTCTTCCAAAGGAACGATGGAGGAGTCAAAAATCATTAATCTCAACAAAAGTTTGGAGGAGTTGATTAAAAGTTGTTCCAAAGTATGCTCTTATCAAAGTAAGTAGTGGATGAAGTGAAGAAAATCATTATTCTTGACGTGTCAGGGTTGACTAAAGATTATATTTATATTTGTACATTATATTATTACGGATATAAAAGTCACGGAACCTTGGCTAATATGATTACTGAATTACTACATTTTTGCTCGGTCGCAGATACATCATTAACTAACGTTTCGGGGAAACAAGAATCCACCATTCAGGCTAATATCCCTGAAGTCGTAGGGGGTCGAGGCCAGTATTTACTTGCTGGCTCTAAACGACTCACTCTACAGAATCAAGAGAGTCAAGGCCGGTTTGTTACGGCTAACGAGAAGTTTCAACCTGGAGATGTAATTTTGGTAGAAAAGCCCTACGTTTCAGCTCTCTTAACAGAACACTATCATCGCCAATGCTTTCAATGCTATCTGGCGTAAGTATTCTATGTAAAAACTATTGCTTGGTTTGTTTTCTCCGATAATCCACTGACCTGATTGCAATAATAGCATTATATACCACTTCAAACCTTTAGTTCACTATACACAAACTGTTTATTATAAGCAAAGTTTCGCAAGTGATACTCATTTATCGGATTACATGCATAACCATATCAAGCTCAATAGGTCAACTTCTACTAGCTTTATTGGAACTTCTATGCCACTCAGAGAGTTAGGGTGTGTGAATTTGACTGTACTTTCCCTAAAACTGGTCACGGAAAAGGGTCATAAATAATGTCGGTGTATCTCAATCTATTGGAAAGTAAATAAAATTCCACCACCGCCCTCAAACTTTCACCTCCTTGCTGTGCACTTTACATTCATCAGGTACTACTTGAGCTGTTTGAGATAAGTTCAAGAGGTCAAGTATTCTGTACACGCATATCCTAAAAATTCTTTCAGTTCATGACTCACTCTCCTGTTCTCTAACAAACCTTGAACTTTTCTGAAATTCAGGGAACACTGTAGGCATTCCTTAATAATAATGCTGCTTATATTGTTCAGACCAACCGGAACTAGCTGCTTTGATTAGAGTAAATTATACCAACTTTAATTAAAAGAGTAATTCATAAAAAATCAACAACAAAGCAGGCAAAGATATTTGGTTATACTATAGTGAGATATTTTAATTTGCGTGTTCATATAATTTGCATAAAAGCCTCCTATTATTTCCAGATTGCGAGCACCTGTTCCGTGTCAAACGTGTATTTATGCTTCATATTGTTCTAAAAAATGTCGCGATGAAGCGTGGAAAAGTCACCACCAGTATGAATGTTCTATACTAGGATTGCTGAAATATACTGGCGTTTCAGTTATTTGCTATTTGGCTCTGAGAATTTTGACTCAGGTAATGAAGTAAAATGGTGTGAATTGTGAATTCATGCGTGTAGATTTGAAATTATGAAGTATTGGTACTACACTTATTGTCCGGTCCAATATACCAAAACACTCACAACGGATGTTTGTGGTATCCAGATCCACTAAACTTTAAAGTAAAGTCAGTAGGAGAGTATACCTGTTTTTAGACGTCCTGGTCGGGTTTTTTGACGACCCTGGAGCCGTCAAAAAAGGCGACCTGGTACTGGCTAAAACCCGGCCAGGTCGTCCTTTATCCCGTCCTGTTCGTGCTTTTTGACGACCAGCCATTTTTACTCAAAATTAGCCTCTAGAGTCGCCTTTTAGACGACCAGGCCCGGTTTTTAGACGACCACAAGTGTTTTTTTTGGCCTTTTAACACATTTATCGGAATTCTAAAAACAGGTATACTCCCCTACTGAACGTAGCAAAAACTTTGAAATAACCTATTGAATACCCCATTCAGGACAATGCAAACAATATTCTTCGACGTGGATGGTATGAACTAGCAAATAAAGCCGAAGAGGATCAACTAGGAGGAAAAGGAAGTCTTAGTAAAACCATGGGATTCACCGAAGTTTACCAAACTGATCACACTGCTTTTTTTAATCTCGTCACTCACGCTGACAAACGGAAAAGTGAAGACTATCTCCATCAAGTTATTATGGCCGGGTTTTTACTCAAAGTACTGAAAATGACGTCTTACTTCGAAAAGATGAAGTTGGAAGCGAGGAGCTCTTCTGCAAAAGGTAGGTATCAAAAAAATGTAGATGCACTTGTGAATTTTACATGTAAATACAAGCAAAAGCCTCTTCAATATCTCTCTTGTGGGACTTCTAGGGAAGGGGCATGGCATACCGACTTTATCTGATTGCCATTCTCTGTGACATACCTATGCATTTGGCGTGCTTTCTTTGCTTTTTATATCTGTAATAGGCATATTTGTTTGTTATAGGTGTGAAGGTTTTAAATCCATCCCTCATTGTTGCATTTATGTGGTTGCATGGAACATGGAAGCACATAATCATAGGCTGTTGGCAATCAAATTAAATTGGAATAATACGCGATGAACCACCCACCCCCTTTTGAGTTTTAAATGTCTACTGTTGACTGTACAAAAAAATAGCAATTTTTGAGTCCTTACTTTGCATGCATTGGACAAATAGGGAGGGACTTAAAAAGTAAAGAAAACGAAGCTGTGTTGCCATCACCGTGTCAAGGCTTGCCATAATACGAATGACTTTAAAATTGATAATTTAATAGCTTTATTTTCATCATCCTTCCAAAGCAGAAAGCCCATCTGGTTCCACAGGAGAACATGGTAAACGCACAACGAGGGAGAATATTTCAGAAAAAAACGGGAGTAAAAGTTTGGATGAGCTTGAAGTTCCATTAATTCAAAATAATGAGGAAGTAGAAGGAAGCGGAGACAACGGACAGATCCCGTTAGATGTTAAATATGGCGTAATCTTGCTTAGGAACTTGCAATGTCTGCAGTTCAACGTCCATGAAACCTTTGGATGGGACTGGGAGGCAAAGTCAGACCATTCGGTGGGATACGGGGCCGCTGTTTACCCTACATTGGCCCTCTTCAATCACTCTTGTAATCCTGCCATTGTTCGGTATTATTCTTTACTCTGCTCTTTATGTTTATTTTTTACGAGAACCTTTTACTGCAGAAGTAACAACTTTCACCTTGAAAAAATAATGGAATGTTTGCAGTTGACATGAACTGCATAGCAGAAATAAGGAAGAAGGAGATCAGGAATGTAGTTTCGAATGTTTTGTACTACTATTCTGACTTCCATTCTAAGCAATTTCGTTAAGAAATTTAGTCCGTCGACAAATCCAAGTTTTGTTTCCCGAATCGGGGGCTCTTGTAGTTAAGCTTTCCGGTATTATGTAGTTCATACGTAGTTGAACCCAACACTAACCATACAAACTTTTATTCTATTGTCAGGAATTCAGAAGTTATGAAACTAAAATACGCCTGTTATCTCAAGAACAATGTTCAAGTGGATAAATGCGGATCCTTTATGTTTTAACTTTTATATTGGAGTAAAAGAGCTTTTTGTTTTACACTATGTATGGTGGATCCATGATGTTCAACATTTCCTCTCTGCAAATCCCTTATCCGTTTGCATGCAAAAGCACACAAGAAGAGCAGAACTTGAGAGGCGTAGAGAGAAAGTCGAACCATAACCCTGCTAATGCTTTGGCTAGACCGGCATATAGCACAGAAGTATTTAGAATCAATGCTCGTCCTGGGAAGCTAAATAAGAAGTAGAACGATTTTTATACACTTCACTGAACTGAAGAACGCTGGAAGAGGATTTCTTCCTTCCTTGAATTACATTTTAGGGAAAATCCCCTCTAGTTCGTTTCATAGGGGACATAGTTCGTTTCAAGAGGAAAGCAAGCCCAATGCCTACCTTCGCTTTCCGTTTCGAGACTTGACGTGATCATTGGTTGTAGAAGGAAATGTGGGCTCTAGATTTTTGTATTTGGTATGAAAAAAATGGTCTGTGAAGTTAAACTACCTGATCAGGTAGATAAACAGCAGGTATTGTACATATAGTTTACTCGTCTCTAGTTAGGTACTGCAAACGTGATCGGTGGGCAGGTTGTAAAAGAAATAGCTTTCAAATAGAAGATTTATTTTGCGCATACTTAATTTTTTGCACGAGCAACGGGAAAAACCAAAAAAAGGAATGCTAACCTAAGCCATTAAATAACGTCTTTTTTAAATAGGACTTTGAATAGCTAAGACTTCTCAATTGCGTGCATTAGAATTCTATAGATCAAGCAAGTGCTGCAGTTTTTTCTTGGGATACTTCTTCCTAATTGATAAACTTTTTTAATGGGTATACTTGTAGGTATTTCATCAAAGACACGGTCGTGGTACGAGCCATAAGAACGATTCTACCCGGAGAAGTTGTTACCGAGAACTACGGTCCAGTTTTCACAGTCACTCCGCGGCAGGAACGACTCTGCACTTTGATGAACTATTATTGGTTTCAATGTAACTGCCCAGCTTGCCTTGAGGATTGGCCTATATTTAAAACACTTACCAATGATGTGCTCAGTTTTCGATGTGAAAAATGTGGTACTTTCATTTGCAAGTCGGATCAAAGTATGGGAATTTTATTCCGCTGTGGAAGATGCTCAAAATCAGTAAATATTCTTAAGCACCTTAAAGCACTTCAACAAAGCGAGATCAAATTCAACCAAGCTAGCCAGTTTATCGATAATGGAGACATTGACACGGGACTTGGTATTTTATTGGAAAATATATGCTTACTGGATTCTCATCTTCTGCCCCCGTTTCGGGACTACCACATTTCCCAGGAACATGCTAGAAAGTGTTTACTAAACTTAGGGAACAAAGTTTGTCAATTACCTCAGTGGGACCCGGATGATTTCGATATGAAACATACTGACAAAAAGAAGGGTTGAACATAACCTGAAAGCGTTCATCCGACTAATATTTTTTTCTAAATATCGAGAATCAATGCCAAAACGTTCATGCAAAATAAAATTCTAAAATGTTAACAGGCCAATTATTTTATTAGTGGCTTATCAGAAAGTTGATCGACATTAACAATATTTCCCAGCCGATAGCAACCATACACTTTTTATTAGAATCGAACATTAATAAAATTATAATTACTCTACTTCTGAAATTTGAATCAAAATATTTTCTAGACTCATTCACTCCATCACCATCACATCACATATCGCAATCACTGAAATTGTGTCTTGCGCCTCAAACAGTAAGGCTCAGCAAAGATATTACATATACTATACATAACATAATAATTATTTCTTTTAAGAAAATAACACAGATAACAATTTATAACTAGTTCTCTTATCTATATGCTTAAATAAGTTTAGTAAAATCTACCAGGAATATGCATTGACTGAGCCCATCAACTGCAAAACAGTTACAAGTTCATAGATTGACCAAATCATGCTAAAGAATCTGGCGATTTTCTGCCTAAATGGATTAATATACGCTAAAAGAGGTCTCGAACGATATGCTTTGAACTTCATGAAAATGTTGCACCCGTTACAGTATTGCGTTTTTCTGTACTAAATATACAGTAATAAATAATGTACATACAGACAAATAATTGGCACAGGTACATAACACAAGCAGTAAAGTATTACCTTATTTTTAATAAATCACAAACCAATTAACTCTGAGTAAAACAGTTCATTCACCATCACATATCAATCACACTCGACAAATCACCCCCTGGCTAGCATCTAATTAAGCGTTCTTGTACGAAGAATTTTAGGAGTCGATTAATTCATTGTCTCATTATTTTAATTTAAGAACGGCATTTTTATAATTTTGAATCTCTAAAATGACTCAAAAGCAAATATTTCTTATTACTAGTACATCACTACAAGGATATTATTGATGGATCTTGAATTGTACTATACATTATAGTTGATAATTTTCCATAAAGCTACAGCAATGAACGGTGAGTAAAACCTGGGTGTACAAGCTACAACCGCTTCAGCATTCCTGAAAATATTCCCTTCGATGATCTTAGAATGCATCTAAAGATTAAATATATGCATATTCTTTTTTTGCCTGAATTGAGGAGAGCTGTGCAATTTTCTTAGAGGAAAAGTTTTAATGATCGACATCAAATCAAAATTTCAAACCAAAAAACTGTAATTTAAAGATTTTTTTTAGAAATTGCTCGAGTTATTAGTGGTACTGAAAGTAAATATCCTTGTACGCCTAAGCATTTACTTTGACAAGAGTTTATATTTGGTTAAGACTTTTTGGAATTGATTAACTCAGAAAACTGCTAGAGCAGAGATTATATAGTATTATGAATCAAAGGAACGTTACTTTTGAGGAAGATTCTTCTACATGGAAGTTATAGAGCATGGAGCATGGATATTAGGTAGATTAATTATTGGTGTGCTTGTGCCAGGAAAGCCGAAAGCGTGAGAATTTTCAAAGTGATATGGAATGGAATGCCATGAAATAGTTTAGTTAGATTTTTAAACATTCTTATAATGCCTATGCTTGTTTGTGAGCACATTTAGGTCTATAAAGTCACGGAGAAACTCTTTTTGTCAGAGTGAGTAGCACATGCAATGAACATTTCATCTTAAATGTAGCCGTAGAGTTTCTTACAACAATCCAAGTAATTATTATTATAGTGTTTTGGTTATCTGCTAAGCATTTTGAGAAATGAGTGAAAGGCTTCACCACCAACAGACAGCTCAGGAGAGAGATGAAGCCTACTCGTCGTTATTTTGTTTGGACAGAGCAAGGAGGATCATTGTCAACTCCTTTTTGTTGATTTTACCATCTCGATTAAAATCGCATCCTTGAAGAATTGTCTCTTCAAAGTCTGCCAAATCCTGGACGTCGTAATCCTACAAAGGAAGAACCAAAGCAGTATCTATTAAATATATTTTAAGGAAAGTATACAACCTGGATGATAGGATCCGGCAAACCACGTCCGATTACAAAAGTAAATACGACCAAGCGAACGATCCTCAAGTCTAAATGCATTAACACCAACCAGCATTACTAACTAACGGATTCATTTTATCCTGAAGGAAGTGGGAAAAGTCTCAGATTCTCCATTTCGAACGAAGAGAGAATAGTTAGATTCAAGATAACTTAAATGTTAATGCATGTCAATATTAGTCTTCTAATCTGCGCTAACGAAATGGGTTCTTCGATCGGGTTTATTGTTCAAGAGTAAGTATTCGATAAATTTTAAATACCTTTTTCGCTAGTTCCAAAAGGTCCTTGAGAAACCCTCGCAACTCCTCGTTCTCTATTGTGCCACTGTTATCCTGTACATTCAAATAATATAAAGAGGACACCAATTTAGGGAAATATCACTTCAGGACCGAATCTATTTATTGTTATTGCTCAGAAAACTTCTTGCAAGTCGTAAAGTGTGAGAAAGTAGGATAATACCAATGAATAAACAGTTAGTGAAATAAAATCCTCACAAGTTCACTGTTTTCTCTCGTTAATACACTGTCGTGTCGTGTATGAAATAGGAATTGTTTTGTGGGCTGACTGAGCATGGAATGGACCTTAATACATTGAAAACAATATTCGAATTCTTACCCGATCGTAAAGACCGAAAACGCGCTCGATGTCGTCTTTAGTCAGCTTCGTTGCTCCCTGTAATTCATTTAAGCACATGCTTGATTCGATTGATGGGCCACTGATGTTAGTTGTTGTGTTATGTAATTATAATGAAAGCGGATTAATTGCTGTACGAACTACTATAGTTTTCAGGTTGTTCAATTAACACGTCGGATATAAAACTAGTAACTACGACTAGCAATAATACTACTAGCATTAGAATTTACGAGACTTCTAATGTGCTAATGGTTTCATCTACTATAATTACTGTTCATTATCATTACGACTATTCCCTATAATCTAGAGAACAGAGACACTCATTCTTTGCCATTTATCGGGTTAGCCACAGAAACACAGTGAACAGTACAGTTAGTAGAAGTAAAACACAAAAACATCAAGCAATTATAAAGGTATTTCAAATTCAAACGTTCCAAGTAACAATGAAAGCAGAATAAAATATACGCTTAAAATTACCCAAACTATTATTTCAGATTATTGTTATATTGACATTTTGAGACTAAACGGATGAAATTGTTTGCTTAAAATCTAAAATGAAACAAAACTGAAGAACATTTCCCATCATCGCACTTAAAATATTGCAATCTACCTAATACTAAACGAAAAACAGTCAGGCCACGGCCGGTGTAAGAAGCGTGGGCAAGATATCACTTTTCCTGCTATCGATCGATCGCGTCTTACTCCTCTCTAGTTCCTATTAGTTGAATCCAGCTAAATTTAATACTGCTACCTAGGAGTTTAGCTGACTACTCAATTCCACTCGAGATGAAAAGGTAATCTAATAGCCTAAATAGATAAAACCTAATCGACCCAGCCTAGCAATAAGTTGAGACACGTCACGTAAATATAGTTTTGCAGACTCTGATCCAAACTTCAATCAATCTTGCTAAGAGAAATTCGTGCACCCTAATTTGTTCTTGTCGAAGGTAGACTAGGTTACTTCAAAAAAAAGTAAATGCTTAGCCTTAGAATGGCTTTAGCAACTAATTTGTTCGTTTTGCTGAGATAGCTGACGTTATTTTCATAGAAAAGGGAACATCGCTTGACTTTTTTGTCAAAAGTTACCCAAGAAATGACAATTTATTATAATGATCTTGTGATTACCATCTTATCTAGCATAAAGCATGGAAATCAGCGGTGAATTTCTCATAAGTCTTATTGATAAGGTGCTCCTTAAATTGAGAATCGCATTACAACTTTTTGAAATTTGATCCTTCCTAATTGAACTTTTCTTTTTAACAATAGCTTCTCTCCTTTTTACCGAAAAACATCTAGAAAAACCTATGATGAGAGTTATGTTTCGAATAAAAACTAACTTCGTAGCATAATAAAATGAGAATTTGATTAAAGCACTACTCATAATACCAGAATTTCTACATGCAGACAAGCAGCGGACATGCCATACTATACCCCAAATAACACTGTCAAGCAGCCTTAGTGTAATATATTCAATTCCAACATCATGCAAGTTAGTTTTGCTGTTTTATATCAAGGAAATGAGCAAAGAATAATTTTCAGCATCATCAATCACGACACGACATGACCACACTAAAACTCATGGAAAGCATGCTCTCAGTCTCAAGTTGCTCGGCTCTCATATCAAGTGTCAAAATGCCTCTCATGCAAGTCACACTGTAAAGGTGTACAGGTTTACTTACGCTCAATCCGTCCTTCTTTATAAGCCAGGGACAGAAAACAAATCAAAGCTGTAGAAGTTATTTCAGAAACAGGAGCGAGCTCAGGTTTTTATAGAAAATACATTGACTTAAATGCATCGAACACACAAGTGTTTAGGTCTGCTTGTCAGATTTTAAGGGGGATTCAAATCTCGGTCTGTGATTTTCCACCTCTTTCTTTCTCATTCATATCTGGAATTGCTTTCTTTTCTAAGAATTTCAAGTATGAGAAGTGTATTGAGTATTCAAAAAAAGTTCCAACTAAACTCAAATCTGCTGGCTTCTGAGCTAAAATTTTGACTTTAAGATAGGTTCAATTCAATTCAATTCAAATGGTTTATTTTCGAAAGGACAATGACATATAACATGAGGGTACACGTTTTTTCCAATGTCAGGTCCTTATTTAAAATGTAAAATTGAGAAAAAATAATTAATTCCATTGCGAGATTAGTTACATTAAATGAAAATCCGAGTTGTATCCGTAGAGTCAAAATATTACATAGTCTAGCTTATCCATAATCTATACAAATACAGTTTTGTCGAATTAGCTGATTCGACAAAATATGCGTGGAAAAAATTATTGCAAAAAAAACCACCAAAGAAAAGATAACAAGGTCAGCTCTGAGCAGTTTTCTGAAAATTTTAACAATAAAATCACTTCTGTTTCTTACTTTACTGCTTTTACTTACTAAGCTATACTTTGGAACAAAGTTAATACCGTCTAACTGACTAAGAAAACCGTACTGTAACCAGTAAGGCGGAAATGCCATATTCTGCTGATCGACATAAAATAATCTAACTTAATCTACTTAAAATTTCGTGATCATTATCCAAAATATGTGGTAGAATAATAAAGCTTTGTGCAGTGTATAATAGAAGAATAAATAGAAATATATTATCATGATACTGCATCAGATAATTATTATGGGTGCGGTAATTTGTGAGAATATCTTGGTCGATATTAATACTAAAATGCAGAACGGAAACCAGCCTTCTTAAATAGTATTGATTATAAACATAGACCCTAACCTAACTCTGACAAGGATTATAAAATTATTTATAACATGATGTACATGCCTATTTTGAATTCGTTAATGGGAAAAACTGTAATAATATGTGTGGGATAGAATCCTTCGGGGTGAATTATAAAAATAAATAAATTGTCAGTCTGTCACAATTCCGCAGTGTCGTGCGCTGTCTTTGATGAATGTATATTGTACTTGCAGATTAATAGTTTACGACAGTGGCAATGAACATATAATATGAAAAAATAACCAAAATAGACAGCTGGAATTTATATTTCCGGTTGATCTTCTTTCAAAACTTAAGTAGCACATTAAATTCCTAGAATTCCAACCAAGATTAGTAGGACTAAGTCCCAAATCTACCATGAGATCTAGTCCAACTCCAACGCCTACAATTTTATTTCTCTTAAATGTGCTAAGATTTCTACACGGATGACCAAAGGCAGAGGCCATCACTATCCTGGCTAATGATTTTATAAGCAACCTTAGTTTGCCTTATATCCCTAAAAGGAACTGAATTCCAATTAAGGTCCGTGTAAGACAAATGTTAATTATTTTACCGACAGGGACACCAACACCAGAGAACAGAGAAGCAGAAAGAGGGTACGAGAAACAAGACAGGAATGGAGAAAGGTTCGAATTATACCTCGCTTACCTTGAAGACTTGTCTGCAGAGAAAATTCTCTTTCACCGGAAGCAACCTAAATCATAATGTCAACTTGTTAGTATTTTATTTGCAAAATGGTACATCCACTAGTTCGTCAATGCGTTATGAGTGAAGTCCGCTTCACAATCCATAATTCTCATGGCCCAATACCAACAGTTTGTATTAAAGCCAGTTCCCAATTCATGAAATAAACTGATATCATATCAATCGATAATCATATATTTATGAAACGGAATTTCATTTAGCGTTAGAAGGTATTACAGAAAAAATAGTATAAGCAAAGCATTTCTCCTGACTTGAAATTATAAACTTCCCCTTATAGAAAGTTTAGCTTGTTTACGTAGACTAAAGACCTCCTATTTATAACCATTTATTGTAACGAGTCAACTCTCAAATATTTAACTTTATCCTGGTCTAACCATTTGAAGTCTAAAATTAACCTTTACTTATTGGAGCCATTGAGTAGTAATAAAAATGACTGCTTCACTAGCAATTAAATCGCTCATGCAAATTATTTGATTTTTTACAGATTAGGAATGATTAATATGAAGTAATGTTCAATGAGGGATGCGTCCTAAACTTTGTGCTTTTCATCATTTACACATTCACAGCCAGACGTCATAAATGCTCTGTAAATTACTTCTACCTTGGAAATTTAGCTATGATATCTTGAGGAATCTAACGATTTCCGGGTATTACTGCTGTCAACTGTCTCTGTTACTTACCAGGCTTCGTTGCCCACAAAAACCTGCCTTTCTTACGGCTAACCATAGCGTAAGATATTTTCTTTGCATTGCATAAATGTGACATAACATGTTTATGGTGACCTTCTAGGATCAAAGATAATAAGTTACAGTATCCAGATAGATTTTCTATTGGTGGATGTTCAGTCAGTCGATCAAAAGCATAGTACATACGATTAACCATACACGAGAACCTTGCCTCTGGCAGCAGGCTTACCTGCAGCTTCCCCTTTTGTTAAGAAACTACAGCTTCTTTAATCCATCCCATGATATGAGATGGTTAAAACAATACGATATGCCTTTTGATTGAACTGTATACTAATGTCTGAATTCATTCCATCTATCCACCTTTGGTATTCCAATGCACAACAGAAGAGCATTTTGATGAGCACGTAATTCGTTCGTGATAACTGAAACTGCGGCTTTGACTTGTGTTGATAATAAGATGAGACGGGATTGAACTATTATGCAAAGACTGATAAAAAAGAAACTTACTTGGCCATTTCTGAGAGCTGAAGCTTTCCATCCTTGTTGGCATCGAAAACTTGCAACTATGAGCAAAATCAAAGCACAACAAATTACAAAAGACTTTGACTTCTGTTGCAAACTTATCTCATCAATTTAAGGGTAAGCTAAAAAGAATCTAATCATAAAGCTTACCATAGTATCCGTATACTCGATCAACTTATCTTCTGAGACGTCGTTGATTTTCTTTGCTTCTCTAAGCAAATCTCTCAAAAAGTTCTGTAAAAAATATGCAAACAAGGAAGCAATTCAATTAAAGTTTCTAAAGAAGTTTTACTAATCATTAGATTTCGCAAGAGGGTTATTTTTACAATAATAAGAATTTACCTTAAGTTCATCAGCTTCGATGTAACCGCTTCCATCCGTATCGTATTCTCTCCATATCTAAAATCGAAAGAGTTTTTAGCATACGATAATTAGAGTTTCAATATTTGATTTGGTCCTGTTTTAGATATGATTTGAATGAACAACTTTTTCTGTGAACGTTCCGTCATGCCATGTTGTGTGTTAAACACTGGCCCGACCCCACCCAAATGAATCACTTACTTCTACTGTAAAACTAATTACTACATAAGTACAAGGCCAACACAATAAGCACAGTCAGTCACAGTTAAAAAAGGGAGTCGCAACCTTTAAAAAAATATTTACTAGATTCGCCTTCATTTTTACTCTGAATTACAATCTCGCACTGATGATGGAGATGTTGTGTTCAGTCCAGTCTTAACTTTCTTGATTAACGTTTGACAAATAACCCGTTTGTAATGTTTTTCTCCAACTTCTTCATATACATTTCTGTCTACTTTCAAAGCTTAAAAGCTTCATCGGGCTTTCTTACTTCGTTCTCAATTTTACTTGTCTGGTCTGACTAAGCGAGATTTGATTTACATACAACTTCAGCCGGACGCTTGTTTTAAAAGTTTAAGCAAAAATGTTTTTAGTCAACGTAATCTACTGTACTGTACGGTGACAGGGTAATGCCTGTACTGCCTAAATCTTTGGCAAAAATGTCTTGGAGGCCTTCACGTGTAATATGAAAAAATGATTATCTTGCCTTCATAAATTCCACACTGGAGTCCAAAGGATTATCGAAGCGGAAAAGGAGAAGGAAGTTTTCTTCCATGGGCAGAAGTTGAGCGAGCTAAAACCATCCAAAATATAATGTATTATGCATGAATAAGCACAATAAGTAGTGGCTACATTGTTAGTTGTTGTGTTGTGACTAATAGTAGAAGATATTGTGTGCATCCAATGTGTCATCCTAAAAATACTATGGAAGAGCCTTACATCAATCTGTGAATACTATTTTTCATAATATGATCCGACAGATGGATTTATCATAGTCTATACAAATATAAACTATATTTTCTTAATTAATGTCTAAATTAAGCAAATAATTATTTAGACAGTATAATGATAATAACGGGAAATTAACGAAGCCACCAGCGTACAATTTCAACCTACCATAATAATAGTATTACGTTCTCACGCAAATAAAGTAATGCTAATATTAGTAAGCGCAAACTTTCCCCTTTGACTGACGGCATTGCAAAATATATTTCTCATGAATTATGCATACGCTGCTTATACCAGGGATGTTTGATTTGAGCAAAGAAAGCTTGGTTTGGATGAAAGGACTTGTGTTCGGCTGAAGAGGATACTCTTATATTCAGGTATCATTATAATTAGTCTGAGAGGTAACCTAATGAAATGAATAAGCCCATAACATTGGTAAATGAGTGTGTAGACTTGTTATTTCCAGAAGGGTTTCTTTATAGGGATTTTATTTGCATACTCCAACAATAACAACAAACAAACTCCTAGACAGGTTATTTACCAAAAATATCATGCTTACAACTTGGTAATGCTAATGAGAAGGATATTGGCCACTAAACAAATTACGAAGAATATAATTATTGAGATAAGATAATTGACTATTGAGGAGAGTTTGTAAGTGAACAGAGGTTTTATTCTGTTGACCCAAAGAAATTCTTTCACAGAAAAAAAATTAATTGCATGGGGATCAATATTGTGCACACAAACCGACCAAATTAATAGTAAGCTATAGCATCCTCCTACTCGGTTTTTTTTTCAGTTTGCTTGTGGAGAAAGCCCTACATCATTTGGAGAACGTAAAAGGAAAGTAGTAGTGGTTTCAGCAATCGCCTTTCTCTGCATAATAACTCTGCTAGCTCAGTGAGTTGAGTACATCTATCTAGCATAGTGTTGTGTAGTCACCGATTGACATTACTTGAGCGAGCTGAGCTGTCGGGGTTAGGTACTCAATGGATTTATACGGTCGATAAGGAATACATGTCTCCATTATTAATAGAAATTCTTTTGTCCTAAGAAGCTAACCATTTGAACGAGAGAATTGCTATATATAGGTGTACGACTTTGGGGATTTCTATTTTCATGGTTTGGTTAGCAAACGTCTATGCATCTTCCCAGCCTAACTGTGCATTATGTTGGACGAGCATCCCTCCTTAATCTAGTTGTTGGCTTTTCTTTGTCAAGATTTGATACCTAGGCTCTATTAGCTTTTCTTTGTCGTCTTTTCAATCCTGTGTGTTTGACTAAGACATACTGCCACTATATGTACAGGCATTCATTTTTATGGGAAAATGTCTGAAGGCCGGAAGAGTTTGTAATTCATACTATGAGAACGAAACATAGTAAAACTCGATCTGTTTTCTTTAACTAAACTGTATATACTACCTATGAATGACTTTTAATCAGCAAAAAACCCACTTAATCTCCTTTAAAACGATTCCAAGTAAACTCAATGCAGGCCTACAGCAAAGCTTATATGTCTTGGTAGAATAAAATAATATTATTAATCCTCCAGGGAACCCCCCGAGTATTTAATTGAATTGCTAAACTATTTATACTCCGCTAAGCAGACCCGTAAGGTCTTCAACTGACAAAACAATTTCCCTAGTTTTAAATCTACTTACAGTTTCATGCGTTGAAACTTGCGTTATCATATGTTTCTGCTATATGGTAAAACTTTTTTTAAACGTTTATTGTGTATGCTTTTGCCATACATTGAAAATTAAATGTATGGAAAAATTATTCCATTATTTTCAAACTTTGTGCATGCTTTTGCCGTACGTTGAATTGAAACATTTTTTCCAATTTAAGATATACTGCTATCATACTTCAAATGTGTTCACTACTCTTTATGGTGAAAGTTGTGCATATGCTTTTTACGACCACTATTCCATGGCTATAGTTTTAGCCCAGTCAATTGATCTGTCCGTGCCATCGGTACTCGAAAAATAAAAAGCCCAAAAGGCTCAAATTTTGCATATGCGTATCAGGGCTGATTTTGAGGTTTAAGTTCGTAAACCAGCCTGATCGGACCACCCATTGATCCGTAGGGGTCAAAACGACCCCAACTGGTCTTAAATTTACCAAAATATTGTTCTTCTACTTTTGGTCAAGAGTAACAAAGAACTGATTATTTTTGGCAAAATTCAAAGTTTTAGGTACCCGTGGAGGTCAGAAGGACCCGATAGGGTAAAAAATTTCCAAAAAGTTGTTGCTCTACTTCGGTTGAAAAGAAACAAGTAAAGGAATGTGTTGGCAAAATCCGTAGGTGTAAGCACCCGTGGAGAAAATTACCCCACCACTATGAAATTTTGAAAAATTATGAACCTTATTAGTTTTGTTCATAAATAAGCAACAAATATAGCATTACTTTTGCTAAAATCTGAAGTTTCAGATACGGTACATGATCGAGTGGCACATGTCGTTTTTGTACGAAAACAAGCTTTAAAAACCGTTGGTTTTGAAGAAACCAAACCAAAAAGAAAGAAGCAACGCGGTGTGGGGGCTGTATCCGCACATAAATTACAGCAGAAATCAAAAAAGCCGATATCGTTGTAATTGTAAAATGGGACGCAGTTTACCTTGTAATTTTAGATTAAATAATGATTCAGTCAAATGTATAGTACAGCATCCACCCGTAGGTTATATCAATTGACTGGGCTAATATAGCTGCTTGGAGGAGGTTTTTATTTTAGCATTGATTTTGCAGTAAATTGTCAATTTTTATTAGTTATTGTCACCTGTTGATACAAATGCTACAGTTTGACACTAATTTCGTCAATTTTGGTTCAGCTGTTCAGGAGACAAACCTGGACTAACGGACAAATAGACGCTCATCTTTAGTTAAAGTGGATGCTTAGTTAAAATGTAGGCCTCAAAGAAAACGTATTATTTTAGGTACATCAGCGGATAAATCCAACTAACTGATCTAACTGCAGGCCATCAAGGAAATTGGTGAAAGCCCGAGGTTACAAAATCAAGAACAGATAAAAGACTTTGGATAGAGATAAATTCCGCATTATGGCTAGATTACTATGGGACGACGGAGAAGCTACAGCAGCAGGATTACTTTTCCTGGCTGAAACAAATCAGCATTTATTTAGTTGCTCACTTCCACAGGCAAATGAATCAGAAACAGAACAGAAATCCTACTACACAACTCTAGTACAGAATATAGAACTGTGGTAGTGGCCTTGATCATCAATTAAAATGGAGTAGATGATGACAAGTGGTTATTGCTGTAGGAGGAAGTGAGAACTCCAGGGCGGTAGGAAGTGATTGAATGAGTTAATGCAATATATACTATTACCAATCTATAGTCAAAGAAATTCTAAAACGGAAAGATGAAAGTATGTTTTTACAATAATTCTAGTTGTCTGCAACAAATCTTGAAAGTCGACACGATGATACGCTTCCTGCCTGTAACCTGTCACTAGGTCCACGGAACGGGAAATATGGGGAATGTACAGTTTCGCGAGATATGCCAACATCGAAAAAATATTTTCTCAAACAATTTTGCGTTATGCTGTATTTCTGTATGCACTTTAAACGTGGCAGTATGTAAGTCTATGTGAAATGTTTGTTTTCAGCGAAACAAGCCAGAGGCATGAAAATAAATGTAGTGTAGAAACGTTGTTTTTGTTACCTCTCGGATGTCGATTTTACCATCCCTGTTGTCATCATAGGCTTCCATGAAACATTGCTTCAACTCGGCTAACATTGCATCTGACACCGTCTACAATGAGTTTAGAGGAAAGAATCCTAATATTAAATCATTTCTTAAGAGAACATCGGTCTCTTTTGCTGCGTTTGCAAATACATGAGAATATATTTCTGAATCCACGTACCTACTTATTTGCATGTCTGATGACTTACCCTGTTTCATTTAGTGGTATTAGTGCTTGGAACTAACCGATAGAGAAATTTTGAAATTGAGTTCTACTAACTTTTATCTACAAAAGTCAAACGTAAAGTCGTGTTACACTTGCTAGAGGTAGTAAACTTGCTTAAGTTTCCATCGACTTAGCGATGCTTGTTAGCGATGACAAAAAAAACTCGAATAAAAAATATTCTCGTCAAGACAAAAGTTTCTACTTGAAAACTTTTGAAGTCAATTTGTTCAAAGAAAATTCCCCCGGATCATTAGGTTAGATTACTTTGCTAAAGTGCTTGAACTTTTTAAGTTGGTGCTGTATTTGAAACCGTTACACTGTATGGATACGTTCACGAACTCTTATCTTAGGTAACAGTTTTTAGGAGTACAATGCAGATAATAGACGGAGACAAAAGCAGTAACTCACCTCAGGGGCAGTGTCGGTGGCATTGACACTGGAGACAAATTCCCTGAGAAAGCCGTCCAACTCTGTTCCTTCGATGTAGCCATTTCCTAAACGGCACAATTGCACCAATTAAAACAAAAACCCTTCATGAGGTTACATGGAAGCATTGATCTAATTGTATCACATTCGAAATATTGAATTCTAGAGCTCTAAAAGAGTTTGACTAATTAAACATTAACCTCCTCTGTGGCATGCACGCCACAGAGGAGGATAAGAAGTTAAGGATGATAAAGAGAAAGGTAAGATTTATGCAGCATAGGACAAAAAAATCTAATATGCTGGTACCGTTTATAAAACTTCTGCTTTCAACTGACTTCACTTTTCTAAACCTTGAAGTTGAAATAGAAAGGTAAAACACAACACAAATAAGGATTTTGCTACCCACCGTCCTTGTCATAATGACTCCAAACTTCCATAAACTGGTTAGCCGTTAGCTTTTTCATTTCTCGACTTTGAGGATCCCGAAATTGTCTCATGAAGTTCTGACATTTCTCCACATTCACCTTCAATTGTCCGTCAGAAGGACTAGAAGTCAGGGTTGCTGCGGCCATTTCCTATCATCAAAATGAAAAAGCCATTAAGATTAGGTAAAAGTTAGTAATAATATGTAGCAGTAAGTAGAGCAAAATGTAGTAAAATCATTAATTGGGTTAATAATATTAAAGCATAAAAGTCCAGGTTAGTATTACTTGCTAGCAAATATTAGCCGTTGGTATAAAAAAATCTGGGGTATAGCAGGATCCTATTCCCTGTTTGATATACTTTTTCAATGTGCTCTCCTAAAATCCTTACTAACTCTAAAAAGTGACAATTTTTAATGATGAATAATATCCTTACTTTTATATTAAAGACATAAAATACCTTTTACTAGTCTAAGATAAAGTTTACACTTTAGTGTATTCCACTTTAACAAAAACTGTCCGTTAAACTATAACTGTTAGCTTACTCGTTGAATAGAAAAAAGATATGCTTTCTCCTGTCTTCAATTAAATTATTATGACGCTTTTCATACACGGGTAGGGTAGTATAAAATACAGTACTGTACACATTGTAAAAACAAGAAGGAGATAAAACTGATGAAATCACGTCGTTGCATAATAATAAGCTTCTATGTTTATAATAAGACTGCTTGCCTGAAACAGCAAACGGCACTAGTATTTCCGTCCGAATTATTATGTTTCGCGAAGTGAAATAAAGCCCTCTGTTAGCTATTTTACATTATTTTCTAAGTGGAGGTATTATTATTAAAGGAGGCATATTGAATTCAAGGGGCTCCGGGGCAAGCTCAAAGCTATTTATTATTTGATATGGAAAAATAAAGTGATAGACACAGAGAGGGTAGTCTCCTGCTCACCGGAAAATACTGTTTGAACAGCTTTTTCGCCTGGCCCAGCATGATTTTTATTAGCTTTAAAATGTATACAATATAAATAATGAAAATTCTGTTCGTATCTATTTGCGGATTTGCATGGAATTGTAATACAATAGAGTTATATGGTATTTTTAAATTGTAATATATTTTATAGCTTTTCAGGATCACAAACGGTTCACAAGAGATGAAATAACTGGCTGGATTTCAGAGGTGTGCTTGCCACTGCTGCAGTTTTTAAAGGGAAAGTTTCTACTCTTCGCTGCACAAGCTAAAACTAAATGTGGTGCGGTACTAATAGTAATGGCAAATATATGTTGGTGGTTCCTCTATTCTGGTAGTAGGAAAAACGGACATAGTATTATGCATGATTGTGCGCAGGGAAAATGCCAATGAGGCTAGTAGTGCTAACTAACTACTACACTGTGACCTACAAAGAACTAGAAGAGTTTTTCATTTTATTCACAATTTGCATGCTTCTTCATGAAATATTACTTAGAAAAGGTGGAAAGTATAAATTGGTCAAGTTGATGGTGTGCATAAACAGTGAAATTATTCTTATCCCCCCTTCTTTATCTTTATGCTTATCTATCAGCCTTTAACTCACTCACGCGCTTTAAAATCTAATCCATGGAAGGCAAGCTTCTCTTTTTCAACACGAGAATTTGTATGAACCACCATGCCTAGTGATGATAACCATTCCCTGGGCTTGTTTTTCCCTGGCTTTGCCTGCCTAGTGAAGGATATCCTGATTGGGTACTAAATTGGTCGACTTTCTCTTACAGAGGAATTCATTTCACTGCTAAGATCTTGCGACATACAAAGCTTCATATTTCGTGACCATTTATGTGTTGTAAACTACGAGTAAAGTATTTATTGTGAAATGTTTGAGTTCCGCTGCAGTAAAATGGTATGAACATTACTTCGGAGTCGATGCGGTAGAAAATAATATAGTATAATAATAATGAGTAAGTAATGCCTAAAATACAGTGGTGTATGAAAAGGCCGATTTAACTCCAAATTAACGACTCGAGGTTAAGAAAGGGAAGGACAGGAAACCAATCAGTTGAGAAAACTCCTTATTCACATTGAGCCACAACGACGTTTCTTAAATTATAGACTGCCCTATTACACTGAGTAAGTAAAATTACTTAGTACACCATAGGGGATAGTATTGTACTTTAAATCCAGTGTTACATCAATATAGATATTTTATCCTTGATAATGTTGGACAACAGTGTAGGTCGTATTTAGACGACAATGCTACAGAGCTACATAGAGCTCGATAATCTTAAACCATAAGTCTTTGGATTAACAGTACTTGAATACCCAAAACTATGAAACTTTTAATATTAAGTTAGGCATTCATGAATGAATGATGAGACGTGAATTCACCCCTGCAGATTAAACTGATATGGTTGAGTTTTACAGTTAAACAAGGTTACAAACTTGGAATGAATGGGAAGTTAGGATAACCTTTTTTATGTATATACCTTACTGATTTCTGATCGATATATCTACTCAAATAGAAAGGTAAGGCCTGCTCTAAACTGAAATGCTCATCGGCTAAAAGACAATGATGATAACTGCCTTTCACTAAAGGTATTCAGCTGTAATAGTTACCCTCTGTATAGATTATAATTTAAAAGCTAACCAGTGTAAGACATTTCGTCCTCAACATTCCTTCTTATATGCTTGTAGTGAAGTGAAAGCATTTAACGTGATTATGAATGCTAAGGTTAGACTCAAGACGGAATTCGTTCGAACTGTGTACTTAATGATAGATGCGGTACTGCGGTGGTATTGTGCGGCCTAAGCCCTGAGATAGGACTAACGTGTTTTGCTTTACTATAACAATGAGTATCAGACTGTCACGATTATACCGACCAGTATGATAATATTACGAGTACACTTAGCTAAAAAGTAATGTAATATCACCCTAGATATTGTATTGTATTGTAGACATGATTGATAGCTCATTTTTGTGAAGGTGTGAACTTTTATTGTTGAAATACATTTTTTAACACTACAAAAAACACACCCATGAAATCGTAAATGGGTATCTGTTTACGATACAAAAATACATTCGTTTGGATGGTAAAGTACCCATGAAAGAACTCATCTGATTATTATATCCCGATATCAAAATAGCATACTCAATCTTGTCGTCTTAACACACTTCAAGTTTGCTTTGTAATTAATATCGAGTTTTGTAAATCATAAAATAGTAGCTCATGACTAGGCTATATCGGCAAGGTTTATTATTTTCCACTCATCCTTGACAAAATCTTGAGTCTAGTCCAGCATTCTAATTATGTCTTTGATTTTTGTACTTTCGTACATTTAAGTGTAGTAAAGATGGGTTTAAAAATTTATTTGATGCATATGCATCCGTAAATTTTCATTATCTTTTCAAGTTCTGGGGTTGATTAATTATTGTAACAAAAAACTAGAAATTAGCTATTGATTTTTCGTTCTGTCACTATCAGCTTTATTTAAAATGTATCAAAGATGCACCTGTAACTGCGACAGGTTGCAATGCAAGTGACCCGCGATATAATTTGGGTGCATCGATTGATGGTTTTGAGGTTCGATCCGTTTGAAAACAAATGATGATTGACTACGTTATGTTTAAAGTCTACTGAATGGATAACAGCAAGGACTTAGCCTTTGGTTAGTTTTTACATGACTTCAGAAAGTCCTTGATTTCCTTGAGGTAAACCTCTCGTATTTTTCTCTCACCTTCAATACTACAGAATAGGCATTTCTCTTTCAAACGTCTATCCAATGCAAATGCAAACACCATTAAAGTATTATGTTACACAGTTGGAGGGATTATATGTCATTTTTTATCAAATGAATTCATGAAAGGGATATAGAAAGTCAGCTTCCTTACTCATGCCAAAGTCACACGGGATATTCAAAGCTAAAAAATTAATAGCGAAGGAAACTTGGGATGCTCAATGCATACAACGATTTATTTCAAACCAAATAAAAAGTCTGTTCTTAAACTAGGTCAAAAGTGATGTGCGATTTTTCACGACTTCCTTAGAACAACCTTATCTTTTTATTTCTTGAAACAATCTTTTATTGCAGTTAGTTTTACTTTCTTCCACAAAAATTACCCCCCATAGACAGAAAAAATAAAAATATAAAAATAAATTATTCTAAAACTACTTTAGGTATTACAAAGTAAAACATACAATTTTAAAGATTAAATAACTATGAATCAAACTAACGTCACTCTGGCTATGGAGAAAGAGCTCCGTATAAGTACAGCAAATAAGTACGACGTTCACTTTCCCCTCTCCTAACTCGTTATCACTTAACTCAGCTTCAACTAAGCCTAACCATTTTCTACAACTATGTTATAACGATCTGCGTGTATGTAAGGAAAATGGATTTAACGGCTTGTAAATGCGGGTAAATACCTATTAAAATGATATGGCGTGAACAACAAAAACCTGGTACTTATTCAGCTAATAGTAGTGTTTTAACAACTACTACGAAGTAAATATAATATGGAAATGAGTAATATTATTTTGGTCTACCTAAAAGTGCAGGACGAGGAAGGCTTCTGGGTATTTTACTGTTCAGAGAACTTGTAGTTGTGGTTCTCAACTTGATTTGATGATTTCAGTCAGGCAGGGCTGAAGGAGAACAGGGCTACAAGAACAAGGAGAAAGCTGAGAGTGAACTGGGAGTCTAGAACTGTTTTCAGTCTCTCATCTACCAACACCTTAACCTAGCTCTGGATTCTCCCAATGAATTTCTTCGTTATAATAGTAGTAGTCGTCGTCGTCAAACCCGATGCAGTCCACGAAGTTAGCCTTTCTTTCCTTCGCTTTTGCTTGGTGGTCACATAATCGAAAAATCCCCAACCCGTGAGCAACTGAAAGCACGGTACGATCGGAGACAAAACTTTGCCATTTATACATAGAACTGGAAGCGACGGGATGAATTCAGCCTTGGATTTATTAATCTTAACCTTGCCTAGTTTGCCAGTAATACCTTAGGACTGCTTAAAACAAATGTGCTTGAGAATGCGTCTTTTGTAGATGACTGGTGAATCCGTTTTAAAAGCGATGGTTAACAATGAAGGAAACTTGGAAAATAAATTAAACGCTTTTAGTGCAGAATAGAAATTAAAACAAATGTCTTTGCTATTTGTCTCATTAAAACTTACAAAAACTTCTAATCTCCTGCTGAATGTTGTTTTACGCTCAAGTGTTTTTTGTAAAGAAAACGTAGATAGTATTACCAAGCTGGTTTTTTTCTCTTAATAATCAAACCTCATTAAAGTGAAAGTAGTAGATGTTTTTCCTCTACCTAGATTTTTTTTATCTTCAAAGTGTTTATAAACATTCTTAATCCTACTTTCTTCCCTTTACATAACTAAGACAAACAGTTACGGGTTCTTGGTTTCTCACAACAAAGCGATTCTACCTTTAAAAAAGGTTTCCCACACCCAGCAATATTTTAGCTCCGTAAATAAATGCCACATCATCCTCGTATAAATTTATACCAAAAACGCATCACACCTTCCCTCAATTCATTAAAAAATAATGCCTTTTACTGCTAAGCTTAGGCATCTTAGAAGCTGTGCTGTAAAACTTTCCAATGTAGAGACATCAACCAAGAAAAAGGCAAGGCCAAGCATGGAAAATCAGGAGCATTGGATTTGGTAATGGGGTCTGGTTTAAAACTAAAACAAGACTTTTTACACTACACAACTACAAAACATAAAGTTTAGAGTATATTTCCCGAAGAAAATGTTTTAAAAGAAAGTTGTGGCTGTGGAAGTAATAATGATATAAGTAGGAATAGTGTTACATAGCTACTAAACCAAATGCAAACCAGCCAGCCATGGCTTAGAAGAGTTAGAGACGAGGAAACGAGTTCCAGTGGACTGCCTGTCTTCACAATAGAGAGATTTTTAGAAACTAAGAAGCGCATGCTTTCCCCTATGCATGCTAGCTAACACGTGTAGTTTATACAAGTTATAGACCATTTCATTACAAACCTTCTTACACTTAGCGCTACTTCAACGGTGCATATAAACTTTAGATTCCTAGTTGTACCTACAACTAGCTGGGTAAGTACAGAAATAAAGTACAGAACTGTTAGAGTGCCACTACTACTGTGTTAGATAAGAGAGCAAGGGCTTCGCTATTTGAGTGTGCTTGCTTTCTCCGCATGCATGCAGAACAAATCTAGCAACCAACAATGCCAGTTTTTCTTTTTTTCAGTTTATATGTTTTAGGTTTCATGCTATCTACTTCATATTTTTGACTTTTATACTCTGTTAACCATTTTACATAGAAACGATGCGGAGTAGGTCACATCCTGTGTGCTATCGAGTTGCATATGTCTGCTTTTAGTATTACATACAGAAGTACCTACTCAAAGGTAGATTCTAGTTGTGAATTGAAAGCCGGCAGAAGTGCGAGATGCTGTTTGTTTTGAAGCATGCATGGATACAATAAGATCTGTTTTTCAGGAATCTGCAAGGTTACTCAGAAAGCAACGAAAACATTGCAGTGTAAATGGACTGTACCGTATCTTTAGATTATTTTTTAGGTTTGCTACACACCTTTTTTTATCTTGTCTATATGGATTTGCAGGAAAGGGAAGTATATGTATTTTTATTGAATGTTTTATATCGAGTTATAAGTTCTTTTACTTACCTGGGATAATTCTGAATTTTATTTCATTTACCGGATAGTTGTATAGTTTTTTCGGTACATCAAAAGCAAGCAAAAACATTAAGTGGGCAACTTTTGATGGCAGCTGGCTTGCTGACTTCGTAGTTTTCTATTTGCAAGTACTAAATTGCTATTTGAGATTACTATAGTTTGATTAAAATAAAACCTAGTTGAAAACAGATGTGGCTGAGCCTATTATTGATTTTAGCTTTTATTATTTGTGTATTATTTTACCTTACTATCAGTAAATGTTTACTATAGCATAATTGATTTGGTTTTTAGCGTTTTGAAAATGTAATACTAGGATTATATTGTATTTTTCGTTGTACTTGAAGTGGTAGAGTTTTGGGGTTTAAGTACTTTTTAAAGTTAAAGATTGGTTAGCTAAATTGCTATTTAATTCTATTACTTTTCCCACTAAAATAAAAGTTTGTTTTTTCTTCAAACTTAATTACAGTTTATAGATTTTATTCATTGGATTATTCAAACATTTGTAGGAAATTCTTTGACCTAGGTGTACTTTCTTCCATGCATTAAAATGTTTTCGGCCATTCATGAAACCCCCTTTTCGTAGCTTTATCGTGTATCGTCGTGCATCTTGTTTATCCCTGACTACTATTGTGACCTCTTGGCATTAGTTTCCTTCCACATAAAAGAGAATAAAAACTACCGTGAGTGAAAAATGTAGGCTTTGTTGAGGCCGACGTTGAAGTTGAAAGTCTCCAGTGAATCGAATGGGAGTTGTGCCATAATGATTTATTAACCTGTACTGCTTAGGCAAGAGAATAAATCAAACTGGTAATGGTTGCGTATAGAAAATTCAGAGTATTTTAATGAGGTCATAGGCCATTCAGAACTGGTGTATATAATTGGGATTTGAAATAGCATCTAGCGTCAATGAGGTATGAAAGGATTTATTGTGTAGATGCATATTACGTTACGTGCAAAGACTGTCAACAGTCACTAAAACCTGATGCTATACACGTACTATTTTCATAAAACTATTGTACAAGCTATTATTCTGACCATTTAGTACCGCATGTTAAACTTTTAGAAAAACGTAATGCCTGTAAGTCGTTTAAGACAAACTTTTCTGATTATTTTGTGCACACAACTCAAAAGATAAACTCATCAGTTCGTGTGTCGTAAGAACTCTTTGAATAATGTAAGCCGTATTCTTTACTTTATTGAATCTAACTAAAATCAATCCTTTTGAAAAATGTTTAACATTAAGGCAAAGGCGTATAACTAAAGTTAGTTAGCGAATAGATTTATATACATTCTACATCTAGACTCCAGTTTCATCCATAGAGATTAATATACCAGTCTCCTGTTTTAAGGTTGTTAATTATTAATTATGAATATCAGGTAGGTAAAATGTAACCCGACACACCATATGGAAACAAAAATAATAATGGGATGTGAATACACAAGATGTGCTCTTATATTTCGTTTTCTGTAGACATTTTACGGTATAATTTTGGAAATTAGCAATTAAATAGTACATCTATAGCCCTGAGGAGTCTGGAATGCTAATATTACAGTTTCGGTGGTATATCCCCTCTTAAATTGGTTTATTAGAACGACGTAATGTAGCAAAGCGTATCACTTCCAAGTGGGGAATCAGAATAAGTTCAAAATTATCTCAAACTACTTTCATCCCTAGGGAATAGGAAGACAGTTTCAGCAATCTCAAAAAATATCTTGCTGCAAAAATATATTACATTTTTAACAATAAATTTGAATGTGAAAAGAACTCAGACAACTATTATCTCTCATTTCTTTCAGAGTACTCTCTATTGTTTTATAAAGCTTCAAAAAAATTCATGTTTAATAAAAACACCATACAAAAAGAGCAATAATACACCTCGTCTTTATTTATTTTTCTTACTTTGGACAGCGTCCTGTAATGCTCTTACTGTAACTTATTTCTTAAGTGGATACTATTTTTATGACAGGTTTTAATACCTTTTGGAACTACTGTTAAAAAATTTAAAAGTGCTTCTCTAAAGTTCCTTTATGTAGGAGTGCACTGCTATGATTATACTTGCAACTTTTTCAAATACATTGTGCAGTTCTTCCTAATCTATCAAGCTGAATATTGTCCGTAATATTCGCTTCGTTAAGATAAGCAACTCAAAGGGCTTGTGGTAGATTATTCAAGCCCAGGTTTGTCACACAACAGCGGCTTTTACTTCATAAATACATATCTCACTTCCCATTTCATGTCACCGAGCAATCTACATCTAATCTGCCTAGTATTAAATGACAACAGGAAAAAACAAACGAAACAGTAGCAGTAGTACACAGTAGTGCAGTGGCATCATTTTGGCTTCATTGCAAATAGTTTGATGTAAGTGAAAGAATGAATAATGCATGAAAGCTTACTCCCAACCTGACTTATATCTCATTTCCCATTGTGAATTGTGACAATCTATGCTTTCTGCACCATTGCTACGCATACTTCTCAGCCAACCTCATCTACGGCATATAAATGCAGGACATGGCTTACGGAGGAAGATACGATGGCAAAAATTCTTCATTCAACCAGATTAACTTTCTCTGTAGCCTCTAGGTAATCCACAACAAATGGCTTTGAGGTACATACTGCTCTCGGTTCGGTAGTCTCCTCGTACCTTTAACAGCCGCAAGGGAAAGTCAAGTCACAGCCAAGTGAAACTTTCGTGCCCTGCACGGTACCACATTGTATGTGCATCTGTAACAATGTGTGGTCGATTGGGTGGGCTGAATTTTAGTAATTTATTGGACGTGCAGTACCCATAACTATACGTATAATAAATATAAATCCAGCCGTCTGAGATAAGAGGTCAGGAAATGAAGAGAGTTTCCTGAGCTGTCAAATTCATTTTTTGATTCTTACCTTTCTTTTTCTCTAGCCATTCTTGTACTGTGCCGAATAAGTAGATCAATTCTTGTGGCTTTAAGTTCACAATACATTGCGTTTACTTGTGTGTTTGATAAGTGAGCGAGTGGTCCTTTTCTCTTAATAGTAGAGTTCGTATGAATGAGGTATGTATTCTGCATGATTTTGATACCTTGTAAAACTATCGATTGCTATTAAAAACACTGAAATGCAACTTAAGATCAATTCCATGTTATTTCTCATGACAAAGTTGAAGTAATCGAAACTGACCTTTCATGACGTCCTGTTACGTCAACCTTCAAAACGACTGTAATATAAGCTAGGTATTCATGCCGTGACGCCCAATGCTATCACACAGTGCTATACACTTCATCATTTATAAAATTGACGTTAAAGCTTACTTGGTATGTCCGATTGAGAAAATTTTTCGATGGTGATATTGCAATACTCTCTATATCTATAGATTTTGAAACTGAAGAAATGACCGTCATCCTCTAGGCTTAGATTTCGACCAATGCAATGATTACTAACCATAAACTAATTTGTTAGAGATTCTGAGAGCTTCTGACATTTGTTTGACTTAAAATGTAATATAATATTATAAGGATAGCCAAATTCAATGCAGCATACTCCATTAAAATAAAATACTATACCATCAAATTCCCAAAATAATTTGAGACCTTAGACCCGGGTCTGCTTTTTCTCAGTGCATTCTGGAGAGTTTATCAGTATGAGCATGGTAGAAAAACGTTTCGTAGCAAGAAGTATTAGGTAAGTTGTTTTAGGTGCCCTCTCTACCACTTTGGAGTGCAATTGATAGGTTCATGAAATGTTAAATTGTTTCTATAATTTACGAATGCTCAGATGGGACTAGACCTTCGTTGACCTGCGATTCGGCAGCTCATATAGGTGCATCATTCAGTGTTTTAGTGTAATAATCATACATCAGTGTTACACATACAGTACAGTCACAGTAGGCAAAGTGCCAAACCGGTTGATGTCTTCCAAACGGCATCAAACGCAGTGTCAATCATTATTTATTTATTTATATTCGCAGATGCAGATGTTAACCTTGCACACATCTCACTCACCCCAAGATCCTGCACGTGTACAGGGGTCCTACATGTGTGCTGTGATGCTGGCTGCTGTGCTGTCACTCTATTTAAATGAACAAACAGCTTACCAACCAATGCTTACTTAGCAAGTTTTAAACGTTTTATGATCACTTGACTATAGATTTGTCAGTTTTTCATTTAAAATTTATTAACGGTTCACAAAGGATTGTATAGCGTAGCGACAAGCGAACGAGGTTTAAGCAAATAAAATACGAACCTTTTAAGATTATTTCAACTCTCATTTTCATCTGTCATTATTCAATCAAGTGGTCACTTAGTCAGCAGAGATTCTGTACTGACATGAATGTTCCTAGTCATATCTTTCAGATAGCGTCTTCGTGCTCTTATTCCGTAGCCAAAGGAATAACTTTACTTATTCATTTCGAACTTAAGTTTAGACGATGCAATTGATGCGTTTCAGGCTAGTATCAATTATTTTACAACTCAAGAAAATTGCATCTGCTGGGTTGGGGGAAGAAGGGGTCTATTTTTCTCATTACAAGTGGGATTTCGGTCCCAACCACGAAGACAATATATGCATATGCTGTTTCAAGTGTTATGTGTACTTTTGTTTGGTATTTTCGGACGTAAATATTTCTAAAGGCTACGGCTTCCAAACTATTAAGATAAAACCAGCCTTATTGAGTGAGTCTCTTCTCCGGTCTAGTCTCTTCAGTTTTATACAATCTTCTTTGATAAAAACCCACAATTATATCCTGTTGTCAAATGTTTCTGGAACGTAGCCAAAAGAGTCATAATATAGCTTTATAATCACCCTATTGCGTATCTATAACTAAAAGTAAGCGTCCATTTTTCTAAAATTATTTGTGATATTTTATTTGACTCAGAAACGTCATCCAATCGTGCATCGCCCTAGCTTCAGTGCTGAAATCAACCTCCGGTAATAAACATTAAAGAAGCAGTATAAATGTCAATGCCAGAGTATTTTTAGAAAAAGCATGATCTACAGTTAGTACACACTTTAGTGCTTTAGTTAAGTTGAGAAAAAGCCAAACTCACATGCTTAGGTATGTTTATTTACAGACATAACGTCCCTTCTGAAGTTCTTTTTTACACGTTTCTCCAGTTGCTCATTATTACTCTAATCCTGTTGCTACTTCCAGCACAGTCGATTTCCATACTTTGAACTTTCAACAGAATCTGACAATGCAAGAAAAATCTGTTAGACGCTTAGAAATTTGACATCCTCAGCCTAATCATTGTATATCTGAGTGAGTGTGTAGGTATTTAGAGTGAAAGTGGCGAGTACTGAATAATGGCTCTTAATGAAATTACTTATCATCATCAAACAAAAACTTCTTGTGTTTGGATACTACTGGCCTCCTTATCTTTGCTGGTATTCCTTTTCGGAGACAACTCAATTCTGTTTGTAGAAGGGGCATTACAAGCCCAACAAAATTCCTATCAGAATAACCTAGCTTCTAGGATCCCATTGGTAGCAGTTTCACCAGGAAACAGTTCCCGAGCCTTCTCTTTGCTACATTCGAAATCCACGAGTCAGGCAAGACCTTTAACATCCTCACAAGTACAGGTAAGTTGAAAATGTTAGCCAAGCAAGGGTTGAAAGTTCATGTCACAATTGACTGGGATGTCCCTTCTTGGACCTTCCTGACCGGTGCCAAGTATAGCCATGTATAGCGTAACTTTTTGTTTTCGAATTGTTTATTACTGGCTACTTTTATTGTTAAAGTAGCATAAACTACATTTTGTATTCTTCTGTACTCACTATAGTCTCATAAACTATAGTGTTATCACTTTCCATCGACTGAGGGTTATTTGGTGATTAAGTTTATGATAGGTAGTATGAAAACTTTTTTTTCAAAACGTTTGGCGACGAGCCAACTTTCTTTTTGATGGTCGAGTTTAGCTGATGAGATTTTGGATGTCTAACGATTTAGGATAAGAGTGGCCGCAAGCCTAACTTATTGAATGGGATTGAGCTTGAGAGTAGGAGTGAGGAAAAGTTTCATAATCATAATACTGGACGATCTGGAGGAACGCGTGAGAACAAGCCATATGAAAATGATCTCGATGATAATGATGACACTTTCAACTCGATTGAAACCCACGATAGAACTCCTACCGTAGCCGGTTATGGGGTCGGTGAGATACACAAGGACTTGGAAGCCTTTGTAAAGCACCTTACGTATTCGAAACCTGAGTTGAATAGTAATCTTGATGTGATCACTCAAGCATTTCGGTTCGTCAAGCTGGATTCTCATCTATATGGTATTGTTGCTCAAGTAAGTTTTGCAATCCCACGGGCCACGTCAGCCTTTGTATGCATTATTCATAATCAAATCAGGAGGCATCGCCGGCAATATATATTGTACAATATTTTCGAAACCAATTTTAGTTTTGAATTGAATTGCATTCATCTTAGACAAAGGTATTCCAAACAGACGTGCTTTTCTGGTTGTTGCTTGGTTTCGTAAGTGTCCCTTGCACAAAAAACTAAAACGTTGCGGGCTTTTGAAAACGCTGTTGTAAAAGTACTTCTAATCGCATTATCAAGGACAAAATGAAAAATTTGGTAGCATGTTCTTATTGAAAAGATTGCGGAACGAAAATTTGAAATATTTTACACTAAATGAAGTCAATTATTAGCAATTTGTGTAAGATACAAAGATGGTTTTAATTTCCTCTCCTTATTTGCATTTTGATGACCTTAGATGATGATAATTAATTCTGTTGATAAATTTCACAGCTATCTAAGCTTGAGGAAAGCCATGAAATATTTCAACTCCAAACGGCAAAGCAGAATACAAAGTTTGAGCTCATGATGATACAAATAAAAGAACTGGGTAATGCAAACCGATCTGTAAACAATTGTTACTGTAAAAATAGTTATAAATAAATATTTAATAAGATTAGAGTCCGGTTACTGGTAAATATTCTTCCAAAAAATATCACAGCATTATTAAAAGTGATGATAACGCAATCAAAGAAAGGCTTCCTTTCAAGCAACTGCAAAAATCACAATCTTATCAACTAAATACTATTAGTATAAACGATCTATGCTGTGTGATAATTTTCATGTGCCTGGAATATATATCTATCATGAGTCATGGATTCGAAAGATAGTAATCATGTACTAAACTCTTGTTGATTTGATTCTTTTCTCGAATAGTTGACTCCATGTCCGGAGATGCAGCCCAGATGAAAGAGGTGGAGACTAGGATGGAAACTGAGATAGTGAAGATGAACCAACGACTGGATCAAGCTGTCGAGAAAATAATCAAATCTTCTGCCACGTAATATTTTCTTGAGATATCCGATATATCAAGTTTCCAACTAAAGTGCCTTTTGTAAATATATCTCTGGATGGAAGCTAGCATTACTTAACTTAGTGTATACTTTAGGCAGCAACATTATGTTAAAAATGTATTCTGTCTCTTGAGGTTTGCATTTGCTCTAGAACGAGCTTTTTACTGGCCACCTTTATATTTTTCTTTCATTCTATCATATTTCTCAGGAACAATTCATTTTTGAGGTTTATCTTTGACATTTTTATTTATCGCATATTTAGTTTCATTGATAAAAATATAGTTTAGATTTAGATCACAGATTACCAAAGCATCTTTCCTTTCTTTCAGGTTGACACATCAATCTATAGAATAGAGTGTGCTACCTAAAGGGTAGAACAGGAAGTCAGTTTTCTTTTGTCACCCTAAATGATTTTTGTTATAATATTTGTATGTGCAGAAAAATGGTATTCTTTCAGGTCCCAGGTCATGTTGGATCTTTCCAAGGAGTCACTGCAGCAAGTAGACAAAGTGGATGGTGTTGCTAGAGAAGTATGAACTAGTTTTTTTGTGTAAATGTTTTATTGGTTTTTCTAATCCACCGGATGTTCATATATTTCGATGGCTAAAGAAAACATAGACTCCAATAAAACATATTCAAAATTTATGAGTGGATTTTATAAGCTGGGACTATTTAAGGTTTCTTAAAAAATCCCAAGTAAACCTTTGAGATTGGTTCGGTTTAGTCTTTTCCTGCTGAATACTTATAAATAGGTCGTCCCCAATATCACAAGACAGCTTAGTATTGAAGCTTAGTATAGTTTACAAACGTATTACAACTGTATAACTAACTAAACCATATAAGGTTGTTTCAATCCGAAGCGGGGCACGCTGCCCAAGTCGAAGTGTCACTGCCTATGGACATAATCCGAATGAAAGAAACCATCCATGAAATCTCCTCTACTTTTTGGTTCTTAAGGTGCTACAAGAGGTAAAAGCTGTCAAGACGGAATTAGGTGATGTGGGCCAAGTGTCAATCCAGGCGATTTATAACATTCACGTAAGTACGATAATCCATTCCATACTCCTTTCCTTGCTCGGCCCACGCCCAACCACTATTCTCAGCTTATAGAACTTCTCGTGATAAAAATAATGCCCTATCCATTTAGTTTCTACAAGCTTAACAGTCTGAATTACAAAATACTTTCACCACCTCTATAGCTTTTTACCTCTACATCTGTGCTAACCACAAAACATCGCCGACCATCATGCGAGTTGAAATAAATTGTATCTTGGGTAGTTTAGTTTCTCTCCTAAAATTTGTTTTTGAGTCTAGTTCTGTTGGTGATAGGCAGTAGTCTTTTTAATACGTTTCACACGTTTTCTTACACATGAGGTATTCCCTATGTACTGTATTCCACGCTTAAAGGGGCAAGAATGGTTACTACTAATTCTTTTAAATCAAGAGGAAGACTAATAGGAATGTTTTGGATATCTACACGTCTATAGCTTATCTACTGTGCAAATCTTTTCTCTACTTGCTTGGCTTGGTAATAATTTGTATGGTTTATGACATTCAATTGATGGTATTTATGGAACAGTGTTATACTTTCCGTGAACGTCTTCCTGCTATGAATTTCTATTGCCCATTGTTTTTCATAGTATACATCATACGCTTACTCTCATCATGCTACAGAGTCATATTGGCCTTAATTGTGTAGCCGCCGTCGCCCAGCTCAATTATTGTTGGGGTTCGCCAGCTACATTCCTAATTGCCCGTTTGTTCATTATATTTCTGGCCCAGTAGGCAAATCGATTAGGTTGGTGTTTTTGGCTGCGTTCACATTTTTGATGGAGTGGTGTGGTAGTATTCTGCAAAAGGTGTTTGGATGGAGGTTTATTTGGCGGAATTGAAAGATTGTCGAAGCGCACAACACTAATCTACTTTGCTGATAAGATTCTGCTTGGATATCTTGCCAAGCGGTAAATGCAGTTTGCTATTGGCATAAGTGAGAGTCAAGAGAAAGATATTAAGATAATGAGTTAAACTAATTTCTAACCTATTGACCAACCATTTACTTAATTATCAGCGCTTGTTACTCTGTGTGTATATGGTATCTCATTCTACCAATATCAATCAGATTCATTATCTCACTACTGGGCCAAATCTCCTCGCACTTGGATAACTTCTGGAAAAGTTTTTTGGCATTTGTTATCTCTCAGTTAATAACTTGGCTAGAGATTCATCCGGTTGAGACCTTTATACTTCGTCCTTTTTATTGTTTCTGGCATGCATTTTCTTACAGTGTACTTCCCATATTTTGGATGTTTCGTCTATTTTAGTGTAAATTAAAGTTAGAGTTAGCTTTGCGGCCGAAAAATGACGCCCAGACTGCATGGCAGCCACTTCCGCACAACCATATGAGATGAGATGTGCTAATCATACATACTGTGTAACATTTCTACACTTCTTACAAAATATCACAAATACTAGTTAATTATTGATTAACCTTCAAAATTATCTTAATTCATTGTTTGAACGATGCATACGATATTATTTTGAAACGTTTTCTGGCAAGTATCTAGTCTGAGCTGCATCTCAAGTGAAGTTAGGATATAATGCTTCACTTAACATTTTTCAGTGCATAAACCATCGTTAGCCTTGCCGTATTTGTCTGCTTTAGTTTTAAAGCTGTGTATTTTTACACAGCTCCTGCTTCCAATGCTGGTAGCCTGCTCTGTTCTGACAAATAGAACATGATGTAACAGCCCAAATCTTGTTGATGTTCTAGAAACTAGAGGAGACTTTGATGTCAGGTCTGGCGGAAATGGGAAACCGGACGATTTACGCAATGCGACAAGAGGCTAAAATTGTAGGCCCGACTGTCTTATTAGAAAATGGGGATAGGAGTGAAGAGGATTCTTCTATGCAAGCGGATGCTACCACAACCAACTCTGCTAGTTTTTCTCTCAGAAAACTTTCTCCAACCCGAACACCCCGCAGTAGAGCCAGTACACATGTGAATGCTTCGGTGAATGCTGGTAGTGGTGGCGAGAGAAGGCCTGCTAGTAGGACCAAGGCCGAGTCCCTTGAGCCCTGTTTGTCACGTAAAAGGCTGATAAATGGTAAGATGAGCCTGCTTTTACTACGTCATTCGCAACATCGCTGCTTACTTAAGTTTCATATGAATTCAGCCTTAAGTACTGTGGTTTAGTACACTGAATGAAGGGGCCTGTCCGTGCCTCTGTTTTTAAAATATTAGCACGAAACAGTGTTCATAATCGAATCAAATTGAGATTTACAGGTCATAGTAACTTTTAAAACATCCTGGGCTCTTGATTTTGAACCGGTTAGTAGTTCTCTTAGATGCTAAGTTTTTATTTTGCCTTGTTCAATGCGTCTATACATAAATACTACTGCTTTTTTACGATGGATAAAAGGTTTTGAGTCGATAGGCTTAGATAAAACTAGATGAAGATTAGACGCAGACTTAACCATTACGTCTACTCATTATTACTATTATTCAATACGTCGCAACGTAACGTTTTTAACTGAAAAAAGTAATAGTCTATTGATACAACCATACTCGCCGAATGGTCTGGTTGAGTTGAGAAGTGGAGAGGATGAAATAACCCATTTTCTACATTAGCAGTCGTTTTATTATGACTTTTTGTCTCAAGAGACTTCAGGCATTAGTGCAAAAAGTCTTTCTATGTATTAGGAAGAAGCACACGTAGCATATGTTTCAGGATATTATATTTATGCAAGAGGGAATCAGCGCACTAGATACGCCATGAAGTAGAAAGGAAAGTAGTGGAGAAAAGAGCTTGGCAAACTTACTTTCTTGCTGCTTTCAAGATGTTCAAACAGATTACTTTTCCATTCATTTTGACTTTTAACGAAATTGCAATTTTGTTGAGATGGACGGATGATGGATAAAAAATCAACGAACAGTCAAGGAAGAAATTGGAATTAAATCACGCTTTATCTTTATATTGCCAGATTTCCAGTAATTTTAGATTGAATTAGAAACTTCCGGGAAGAGGAACAGGAACGCAAAAAATCTAGATGTCAATTTACTGGAGATCGAATACGAATACTTTCTCGTGTTTATTAGAGCCGAGCTTCTGTTTTGTGCTATTTTGATTTTTGGATGAAGAGATTTGATTTAATCGAAGTGAGGAAGCTATTGCTTTAGTAAACTGTGTTTTTTGTCAGGATAATCAACAACACATTTCTAGATTTATTTCATATTATATCTGTTTGGTTTATGTGGAACACAGAGATGGGATTTGAAAGTTGATGTTTTACTTGCTACATCAATAATAATTTAAATTTTATTGATATAGTAAGCAAAAGTAACAGCGGAAAAATAACGAGAACTATTTCCTCGAAATCATCTTTTTTTAATCACATCCCTTCTCGAAAATAGCAGCCCCTTTCCAATACTAGCACAATTAGCCCTTAATGAACTGTAAGTTAAAGTTGACCCTGCAAAAAACCAAAATTTAATAGTAACCCGGGTTGACATGCAGTAACTGTTAAAGTTTACAACTTTCTCTAAATCCGCTTACAATTTTGGCAGACCTGCAAATAAAATAAATTACATTTGTCGTTTGTATTTTCTTCAAATAAAACCTTAACTGTAATTTTAATGAATGTAATAGGAAATACATTTTCGTTATAAAAAATATGTCATGAAATAAATAAATAGCTTGAAACGTTTTCAGGTAGACCAAAAACCTGTGAAGACATCCAACTATTGGGTCATTCTGTTAGTGGAGTCTACAAAATATTTCCATTCGATGCATCCAATGTTCCAGAAACCAAGGCCAGTGAGGTTTTTTTATTTCTTATTCTATTCGATTATATTTTGTTGACATAAAAACAAGAATCCAAAACTTATTGAAAGGCTCTATAAGCAGTTCCAGTTCTTTCTTCAACTTTCCGATCGATTTCTTTCTTCGCCAAAAAACTCTTCCTTTCGTTGCTGAATCTCTATCCAATCCTTTACTGGCTTTCATTATATGGTTTATCCATTCCAAAAGTACATACAAAGATCTTCTATCTACCTCTCTCTTGTTGGGCTTGCTTAGTTTATTTTCAGCTCTACTTTAGACTTTGTATTACTAGAGAAGAACAAGATCCGCACAGTAAATCTCTTCTTCGTAAATTCTTCAGCTCATTCAGCTCATGATAAATCCCATTATATAGTGTGGATTTTAAAAAGAGCTTCATGAAGTGAAATATCTTGTATTATGATTTGTTTGCTGAAGTTTAAATACTTTCTTTCATCTCATACAAGACACTCGCCAACTGTTACAACCCACCTAGGATATGGGCAGAAGTGCAAGAGAATGGTTGTTGCTCGTATGCATCCTTTTATGTTCCAAATATCTTAGTAAACCCTCTTGAGATAAACCTGAGTATTTATGGGGTGTGAAACATCTACTTGAGCTGAGAAGAAGGAGATAGTGATCCGCTTACATTTTTGCTGAGCATTGCATGAAAGAACAAGTAACTTAACATTGCTACCCATAATCGCATCAGTTTTGGGGTTTTTAATGTAAACGATGAGGCCAACTGGGAACGAATCCCATAAATGCAACCTAGAATCTTTAATACGCTTATAACCATAACCATTAGCATTACTGGTAATGAACCAGAGGTTTCTTATAAGAAAGCATGTTTAGTAATTGATGATGATAACTTGGTTTACCAATTAGGTTTTTTGCGACCTTAATACGAAAGGTGGAGGGTGGACAGTGGTCCAAAGAAGAACAGAGAATCAGGCTCCCAAAGAAAACTTTTATCGACCGTGGGAAGACTACCAGAAAGGATTTGGCTCTCCAGAAAATCAGCATTGGATTGGTATTTGTATTTATGTTTTCATCCTCAACATTGACATAACCCACCCATTTGTGAAAGGAATTACTTTGCTAGACGATCCACTTCAATAACATCTACAAAAGAAACGAACCATGGTCGCATGTCAAAAGAAATCAAATATCATTCTATCTCCAACCCTTTCTCTGGCAGAATCGTTTAGTATAAGCCTCTTAGCTAACCTTTTCTAGTTACAAAATCACTTAGGATAGATTGAGATTTGAAAAGGGGACTTTTAAGGGTGAATATAAAGTGTACATGAGTCAAAGTCTACAATGATACAATTTAAATTATATTCCATCAGGTCTTACTACAATCGCTGCGCTTACTGCTGGTGGGGATAAGGAGTTGAGAATCGAAATGAACGACTGGGAAGGGGATTTTAAAGAGGCCAATTACGCCTACTTCAGAGTTTCCAACAGTTCTGACAATCACCGTTTGTACTTAACGGATTATTATGGAACAGCGGGTATGCAAAAATAGGAGTTGTGGTTTATTTTATTATGGTCAAGAAATGGGAAGATTTCATTAGTCTTTAGGGGATAATTATTTGGCATGTACCAAAATCCGTTCTACTGCCGCATTGTTTCTTTATTTGAGGTTACTATGTAGCTATCCAAGGAGAAGTTTTGCGTTTATGTACTACACATAACACATAGTACTATAGAGCCTTCGAAAACTAAGGATTTTTACTGTGTACAAGTAGGCAAAAGAAAGGTGATAAATCTTCTTAGCACTACTGGGGCTAATACGCCCCACGATTGCGTAAAGGTAGGCTCAAAGTACACGCAAAAGGGTCCGTTGGGTTCGAGTTCGAGAGGTAATTTATTCTACCTGGGGTGGACTATGAAAGCTTTTCGAATCTATGCCAAGGTTGAGGTGTGCAAATGGAACCAACTTTCCCCTCTACTCAACTATTCCATCTTTCTTGCAAGGTTAATTTGAGGTTTGATGGGGAAATTCCATACACGATCTACCCATTTGTCTATATACACACTTTCACTCCACAGTCTTTGTAGTACATTAAAGAGATGTGTGAACTCTTTAGCTCAGTTACATTAATTATTGAAATAACCGTACAACAAAATAAATAATCTCAATACGCGTTAATGGCAGAGAAAAGTTTGATTCAACTATATAGGCTCTCAAATGCAATGTGTTACGTGACAGTAACTATAAAATTTAGTTTAAAAAATTGTGCATGCTTCCAGAAAATAATGTTTTTGTGAATATGATTTTTATGATTTTTCCCAGGCGACTCGTTAACGTATCATAATGGAATGCCATTTTCTGCCAAGGACCGAGATAATGACTTGGATAAGGTAGTACACTGCGCTCAAAAGTACCAGGGAGCTTGGTGGTATAAAAACTGTCATCAGGCAAGTTACCTAAAAATTTCTTACTGTAAGAGTTTAAAAAGGCTTAGTAGTAAAACTGGTTGGTATCTTAGAGAAATTCGAATTAAACGTTTATATCGTTCGGATTTATTTTAAAAAGGATTTATTTGTTAAATAGTTCATTGCAAATATATTACTGTGAATTCATTTTATTAGACAATGTCCATAAATTACAGAAAAAATAAAAGATTGGGCGAACATGAAAAGGTTTAAATCATAATCCTATCCTTCTGCGACGATAAATATCTATCAAAATGAGATGAGATAAATTAGTCGGATGGGATGTAAAACTAAAATAACTTATTGTTGATAGTCGAACCTGAATGGAATCTACATGGAGAAGAAAGGAAAACATGAGGCGTATGCTATGGGGATCAATTGGTATTCATGGCACGGCTACTACTATTCTTTGAAGAGTACGGAGATGAAAATTCGCAGCCGCAATTACTCTTTGGGTAAATGTAATAGTATAGAAGCCGGTTAAAACGTCTGTCAATTTAAATAAAGTGACGCAATGCACTACAGAACAAATTATACCCAAGCGCAATCACTATAAGCACGTTAGTATTTATTATTTCTAGATAAAAAGTTATTATTAATACAGGCTGAAATAAAGTCTCTAATGCTAATACTTTTTTAATTTTTATTACGCTTTTTTAAAGTCAATCCTGAATGCTACAGATGATTGTGAGCAATTTTCTGCAGAAATTTTGCTTAGCACAACCGATAAAAGTAAGGCCAGGCCACGTTATCGATTTTAGTAACTTGGCAAATTAAAAATGAGAGGCTGAATGTCACTGAAGTTAAATACAATAAACATTTTCATTACTAGAAGAAACGCAGGTGATGGGCAAGTCAAGTTTCAAGTTCAAGTTCAATAGTTTATTTCAGGGACAACTTAAACATGACATATTATCAACGGAAAAATGCTTCACGTTGATCCAAATAATTGGTCGCCTTTAGTTAAAATAACAAAAATTAAATAGATAAAGCTAGCTAACTTATCTAAACTACCAATTCATTGAAAGTTCGATGTAATGATAAGATGTTGGTTGTTGGTTACATTCGTAAGTATGGCTTAAACATCGGGCTTATAATGAACAGCAATTTCCATCCTTCATATCAAGCCAAATATGATCGGTTCCACTTAGGAATTTATAAGGTACTACTAGGAAATGAGACAGCGTATAACATGTACGGTTATTCTGCTGTTCATGTTCAACACAATTATGATGATTATTATTACTAACTACAGTAGAATATCATCAGATCCGAGGGTTGCGAATGCAACCTTTTCTGCAGTTAAAAACTTTCGTGTAAATTACACGAACATCTAGGAAGTTGGACGTAGAACAACCTATGTATGGATATTTCCCTTTCCTTTTATCCTGCTCGAAGCTCAACCAAGAAGAAACGTCCTAATTATATTATTATGTCTCGTGTTAAATGTACCAAAAACTTTCCTTGTTTTAGATTGTGATTTCAATTTACTGTCAATTATTGATTAATTGACGTTCTTTATGCTTTATCATTGCCCTTCTATTCCTGCCTAGTCGGGATTTTCCGACAACCTTAGTTAAGTGCAGTCATGAATATTCCAACTTAAATTCTCTAATCTCGACCGAAGTTAATTTCATAATAGGATAAACCATTCATGAGCAGGGAAGATGCTTGACTTAACGCTAATGCATAGGTTGTTTAAGTAGCTAAGTGGTGTTAGGGCCTGCGTAATGTTCAGAATGCTCAGATAGTAAAGTAATTTATTTAATAATCTCCATTAAGGCCAGCAAGTAAGATTGCATGGTCATTATCGTTAAGTTTTAGGATCAGAACTCTTTTGTGGTGTTAGTAGCAGAATGAAATCATGCTCGGAACATGGCTACGTTTTAGTTGTACCCCGTTTAATAAATATATATAGATTTTAGAACTTTGCAGTATGCTAAGAAAATAATTGAACGGGGCTAAACATATTTTAAACGTACTTTTTCATGGCTGAAATTAACTTAATATAAGTATAAGCATTTAGCGAAAATAATTGCCAAGTTAGTTGCACAGATATTTGCATACGTTTACGGTGACTGAGCATAGTACTGACTAAATCCTTTTGATATTATTAATACTGCTTTCTTGTATCGATATGTGGAAAGATGTCTATTTCATTATAATTTAATATCAAATACAAGTTTATTTTGATGGAAGTTTGGACTGTAAGGCCTAGACTAGACCGACTGTAAATAGTAAATTAAATGCCGTAAAACTTCAATCTAAAAAGGCCAAGTTCGTTTCTATTTGTTGCTTATTTATTTTCTAATACATTGAAAGTTTTAATTAATTTTAACTGTTTGCATACGTAAAAGGAGAAACGTAACTAGAAGTGGTACTTTAGGTTCTGTGCAAACATAATTTTTTTGGAATTTGGAATACTATCATGGAGATTGGTGGAAGGGACGACGATTTCCAACCTCGGAAGCTTCCACAGTTTGTAGCAGCAGGAATTGGTATTGAGGCTTTCAGACTTGATATGTTCCGTTATGTTATTTAGTATTTATTATAAAACTGATCAAGCTTATCTGATCCGTCAAAGTTTCCTTCTTTCCGGTATAATCCATTGTGTAAAATAAAATGTGAGTGGTTGACACGAGCTAAATTTGTAAAATACTCTGAAAATGGTTTCCAGCCGCTTTAGGAGCATTCGGATTAGGAACGGTTGCAGGATACAGTTCAACAGCTCTGCCGGATATTAAAAATTCTACTCAATTTGCACACATACCTAGCGAATCCTACTCATGGATTGGATCTATGGCTCCGGTAAAAAAAAACGCTGAATGCATGGCATTTAGGAAGTATTTGTTAAAGATTAAAATTGCGATATACTTTACCACTCCTAGCTAAGCTGGTTAGTTAATGATGAATTAGTTAGGTATAGTGTCGTTTGCTGTTTTTATTTACATGGCAAGATTATCATCAATCAATTTAGATTGGAGCTTGTGTCTCAGGACCTATCGCTGGATTCCTTTTGGATCAAATCGGGCGAAAATACACCATGATGCTCATTTCGCCCATTTTTGTTTTAGGTTGGCTACTCATAGGATTTGCATACCAAGTTGAAATGTTGTACGCTGGTAGATTTCTCACAGGTTGGTTTTTTTAACAGCAAAGTTAAGATATTAATATTAAAGAATGCTTAAGCTTAAGAAGGCTGGGTGTGTGCATATTCTAATAATCATATCAGACCGTGTTCCCTTGTTGGAGGTTTCAACCGACCGTGCCATTTCCAGGATATGAATTTTTTCAGGTATGGCTGGAGGAACATTTTCCTTAGTAGTTCCTGTTTATGTCAGTGAAACTGCTGAAGATAAAATACGTGGAACTTTGGGATCCTCTTTACAGCTCATGATTAACTGTGGAGTGACCTTTGCGTATGACAAAGATTTCATGAAAAATTTATGTACTCAGTAATTGGCACTCACCACTTGCCCTTACGGAATTTACGGCTTTTAAAAGGAAGAGAAGCTTCTGAATTTTAATATGCACAACAAAATAAATTAAAAATGTATCACTGGTGTTTACAGGTATGTCATAGGGTATTTTTGTGAATGGAACCATTTAGCATTCATATCCACGACCATTCCAGTAGCATTTTTCATCCTGATGATATTTATGCCAGAAACGCCACGGTATTTACTCACTAAAAAGAATAAAGTCGGAGCCTCTAAGTCCCTTCAGTGGCTCAGAGGAGCTCGTCATCATGAAAGCATTAAGAAAGAATTAAATGCAGTAAGTTTATACAGTAAACATAAATGCTTCGAAGTCTTTTGATCTTACCTGTGCGCATTATAATACTAGAATTCTTCTTTGCTAACTTGTCGTACACTGACTGAAAACTTATGTCTGATAAAATAAAGGTACAAACAAGCATTGAGGAAAGTCAGCCCCCGTCTTTCAGAAACATGTTTAACCCATCCATCCTAAAACCTGTGGGAATAAGCCTGGCTCTTATGTTCTTTCAGCAATGGAATGGAAATGTACGAAATATAATTTGTTGAGTGACACTCGTAAATTGTGAAGGGTCTGAGCGTGAACCAAAAAGTGTCCACCGAGAGAGACGGAAACAGAGTTGACAATATTGAAAGAACGTGTAGCCTTTCCTTTCTTACAGAATGCTATTGTCTTTTATACCGTTGACATATTTCGAGACGCCGGATCCACCCTTGATCCCAATATGGCCACGATAATAGTTGGATTTATACAGATACTAGCCTCAATCGTTTCGTCGATCCTTATGGACAGGGCTGGTCGAAGGGTGCTGCTTGTCATATCCGGAATTTTCATGACTATATCTTTGGCAGTTTTGGGTGGATTCTTTCATATGAAGGAAGAAGATCCTTCAACCAAGGAATTTCTGGGGTGGCTCCCACTGCTATGCTTGATCGTTTTTATAATAGCATTTTCCCTTGGGTTTGGACCCATCGCTTGGCTTTTAGCAGGTGAACATCACGTCTCATTTTATCATTGCTTCTTGAGGTTTAAGACTTTTGTTTATGACAGTTCCTTTTTATTGCGTAAGTTTTATTTTCTTCTAAACTACAGGAGAAATTTTGCCACCAAACGTCAGAGGTAATGCCATTTAACAAGCAGTACTGCAAAACAGTTTTGTTTGCCAATTTAATTTATTTCTTCCTCCTATTAGTAGAAATAAAGATTTGATATTTAAAGCTATGGATTTTAAAACAGGCACAGCCTCTGCCCTTGCAACGTCCTTTAATTGGTTGAATGCATTTGTGGTCACTAAAGTATTCGATAATATACAAGTAAGAAACGAACGTTTAATGATGATGCCAATCATATATAACATTTTATGGCTTAATACAATTTGGAACTTGCACGGAATGACTAGGTTTCGATAGGAATCCAGTGGTGCTTCTGGGTTTTTTCTATAGCATCCGCATTGGGTACTGTATTCGTCATAACTTTTGTTCCGGAAACTAAAGGGAAAAGCTTGGATGAAATACAACAGCACTTCAAAAGTATCTAAACAATCCTTCCGTACGGAAGCCGTTAAGTCTCTTCGAAGAAATGCTTATAAGTCGACGTTTTTGGTGTCACTCGTCCAACCAGTCTTGTACATTCTATAATTTAATATGAAACCTTTTTAGACGTGCTGCAGTCACACTTTACTTATATTTATTGATAAGTTACATTTTAAGGTACAACTCTTAATAAATTAAATAGTTTTTTTTAACAAAAATTGAATTATTTCAATGCTTGTGTAGTTTAGAGTTAATAAAGTTCGGGCTAGTCTTCTTATTCCGAAGCATTTTTATACCTATAATATTGTAGCAGCCACAAGCTAGTATGCTATCGTTTATCATCTCGATATTTAAAAAAAGTCTGTTTGATAAGTTTTTGAAATACTTTATAAAAATTAAACGACAAACAAATTACTGCAGTTGTTAGGTATCAGATCTACTGAGTTAATTCATTCAGACCAACAATAACTATAATCCAGATAAAACAGAAAACAGGAAATCATGCTTTCAAGAAACAATTTCAACCAACATTTGGGGGCGCCAAGAAGAAAGAACTTAGTACTATGCAGCTAATATAACTTGGTACATAAGAAACAAAATTAATTTAATAACAAGGAAAAGGTAACCGACAGCATTCTAGTACGGAATAACTGTAAATAACATTAAAATATAAAGACTGTTTATAAAGGCAGCGGAAGAAAAGAATACTTAATTGGTCACTCGGTAGACCAATCAGCATTTGGCTTACTTATAACTCAAACTCCATTAATTAAAGATGTATCATAATCATTGCACTGAACATCCTTCGAAATTCAAGCCACATCCACTCACAACATGCAACTTTATCATACGAATAGCACTTTTTGACGATTTTACAAACAAAACATTGCTCTTAAGACGTATCTACATATTAACGGAATAATATTTGCTCCTTGTATTAGTTTAATCATAAATAGCCTACAATATAGACTGTATGTAAGTCACGAAGTTTTTTCGAATTACATTAATAATCTGCAGGCTCATTCGGTTGAACCAGAGGGTCCACGACTGGGGCGATGGGCGCAGGTGGAGGGTGTATAATTGGGGGAGGCCTCTCGTAATTGACTAATCTTCTTCCAACCAAATATCTACAGATGATTAAAATGAAAACATAAATTAACAAATACGTAAACTTGAATTGACTGATAGATTAAAAAAAATTTTTACTCACTTGTCATTTTTGATGTGCTCATATAACTTTTTAAACTGTCTAATTTGGAAAGATATGATGCTACCAATTACACCAATGACTAACATGAAGGGGAAAATTCTTCGCTCAACTAGATTTTGAGTTTCGAAGGTACGTGCTAAAAAAACACAAATATTATTGCACAAAATACTTCCCACAATTAAAAAACCCCTCTATAAAAATGTTTCATTATCACTCATACCAAAAAGAGGTACTATACTGTGGCTTATCACATATGGAATTGCTAACGCCAGACCCAACCAAACAATGCAGGGTGCAGCTAGTTCTTTGATAATGAAGTTTAAGTTGATATTTCTGAATCCGTCGTTGTAAATCTAAACAAAAGATACAAGATTAAAGAATCTTTCAATCGATTTTTTAACGAACTCTGGCAGAGCCTAACTAAATTGCTAACCCGTTCCAGTGTCCTTCTTAACCAAAAGTTTTGTGGTGTCATCATGGTAGTAGCGCACGCAATCTTGATGTATAAAGTACCCATTACCCAATTTTCACTTATAAGATAAATAGGAGACTGATAAACAGGAACTCTTAAAGGTGAAAAAAGAATCAACTCAAAGAGCAATCCACATAAGTAAGGTACAAGCCCAATGAGCAGTACGATGGCAATGGTAGCCTTTGTGACCTAAGAAAAGAAAGATTATATATGTTTATTACTGTACTGAAAAACGTTAAATAATACTCAGCCACAAATATTTTAACTCACTGTAATGCTCCATTTTCTAACAGTTTCCCAAATAGCTTTCCAGCCCCGTGGAAGCCAAGTGCTTATAATGATAATCAGTCGAATTGAGAGCCAAGTTAAGTAGAGTCCACTAGCTCCTGTGTATAGCTCATGAACAGGCTCATCAGATGAGGACATCCAGAAGCTCATTGCTAAACGACCGATCCAAACTACAAAAATGGAAATACTCTTACTAAATCTCAAACTTTCAACTGGCGTAATTTCCCTGAATAACGGGTGCATTTACATCACCACTGATTGCAAATCAATAATAGTTAATACAGAAGAGCCCGTATTGCTTCTTGCTCTTACCAGGAATTGTTATCACACCAACGCTTACAACTGTCAACGTTGCACACATAGACAGAAGTAGTATAAAAATCTGCAGCCAAAAAAGAATTACAAGAGTTAACACTTATTTGAAGCTTTAGAAAAAAAATCCTTCAGTTAAAAACCAACCTTGCAATGAAAAAATTGTGGACGCTTGTACTGTTGAAATCCAATAGGACCATCTCTCAATAATAGAGCCTGATGTGCTGCCCCTAATCCACCTCCAATTACAAATCCTAAACCTCCCGCAGGTCCTACTTCTAATGCGGGAACTGGGGCGGCTACTGGGTCAGCTGGCGCTGGAGGTGGTTGCATTGGATTAACATCGTTAGCTTGTGGCAAATCTCCATTTCTTATTTCCATCTGAGGGTTCGCTTCGACCTCGGCCTCTAAAGGTCTCTGCTGTTCGTCGTCTACAACTAAGATCTGTTAAAAAATAAGTCGTTGAGGTAAAAAGTCTATTTTAGACGCGCAAAACATGAAAATAACGTTTAGGGCGTTTTGTCTTAACGTACATCTTCTTCAAAAGGAACGTCACCAAGTAGATATGAACGCAAGTCAAGAATCCAAGACATACAAATGCACCAAAATTTCACGACTACTTTCAGCCAATCTCTTGTATGTCCCTGCTCTAGTAAAGCAGGCATCATCACTTGAAGAAGAACCAATTCTAAGCTCAATTCGTGGGCTTGCTCCCTAATTAAAAATCACAGTTCATATAACCCTACAACTTACAACCTAGCAGTTTTATTTCATTGAAATAAATCGTATATTGGTTTTGCTTTAGGAACTTACGTTGTGAACACGAATACATAAGGTAGAAAACTGGGAAGAACTTTTTTAATAATCCTTATCGGCAACCACACCATCAGTAATACAGTAGTCCCAAAAATAACCATTGAGAATAGGAATCTTCTAACGTGTCTCAGTATGGGTAAATGTATCATCTAAGTTATATTAAACATATGAGGTTTCTTATTCATTTAAAGGAATAGCATAATGCATAAATATTACGGGACTCCCAATTGCTTACCTCTTGGATAGGATTAAAATCTGGATCGTTGAGATTTCGCAAAAACCACAAAACTCCCGGCCTTAAAACTTCTCTTAACAGTAATATGAAAGAAGCGAAATAAAAAACATATATCATTCCAAACAACCAATGCATGAACATGCTTGTTCCGGGGGCCTTAGTAAAACTTGCTTCTCGATCCTGTAATAATGAGAGTAAAATAAGTTCAAATAATGTAACAGTCAGTCATGGCATAGTTAGCTTAGTACCCACCTTCAGAGTAGCATCAAACAACTGCAGTGAACAAATATCCAGCCACCATCCACATACCAGAGGAAAAATTCCGATTTCGACAACCGATAGCAAACATACTTTCACGACAACGTAGCACAGTCCAAGTACTTTTTTTGATCTAGCGAATATGTCCACAGATGCACTTTGTAGGAATATTTATTATAGTAGTTACACAAGATAACGGAAACAAAATATAACTGACACCAATTAAAACTTACTTCCTGAGTCTCAATATTGATGCAGCAGCATGAAGTATAACTAAACATATTCCAACCACACAGTATCCACATAAAGTCACAAGTAGGCCTTCGAAATGCTGAACCTTGACGTTGTCTTGAAGCTGCAAGCCAGCCAAAGTGAAGTGGCCGATGTGGTACGGGCAAAACTCTATAAGAATAATATTTAGTCAGTAATTGCCTTCCGCCTCCTTCATAGTAATTGACACTAGTCTTTTCAAATTTAGTTACCAAAAACTAAGATAAACAGTGTATTAAGGGAAACTACCCAAAACACATGTTCAAGAAATACGAGAGAACCGTCCAATCCTAAAAGTCGTTCCCACGTCAGTTCTTCGGCCGCTCTGTCCCACTCAATCGGATTCCAATTTACATCATCATTTGCATTAGCAACAACTCTTGGGTTCTGACCTCCTCCATTGTTGTTGTTATCATTAGCTCTGTCTTCACCATCCCCTTGGACCTGCTCACCATCTTCATCAACTGGATTTTCATTTAAAATGTTGTCCTCGTCCAAAATCCCTTCATCTCGGTCTTCGTCCAAAAGATCCGCGTTGTTCTGGAATTAAATAAATCAAAAGTTGACACAAAGGACACAATACTCTCAAACGGATATCATAAATCGTTCATCTCTCTAACGAGTTGTTATTACCTCATTCGGTCCATCCAGCCACTCAGGTCCACCTCCGTGCATTATATGCTCACGAAGCCACACTAGACTTATGAAGACACACAGCGTGCACATGACTACGACACACCCATGAAAGATATCCGAGATCAGGTTTTCACTAAAACACAATAATCCTTTTATCAAAACCCAGAAGAATTTCTCCAAATCAATAATATCATTACCACTCTCCAACTTACGTCGACAGAAGATCAAGTGGTAAGGCTAGAATAGAATTAACAGAGCCTGTAAAAAGACTACGATGGATTCTACAAGCAGACAACGGTACAACTCCCAACCACGCGAACGCTACCAATGTATAGTGTAGCCAAAAACGGACGGCCGTAGCCACACTTTTTATCAGTCCCGTGATAACGTCCTTGATCGGCAGTCTTTTCGGCATATCTGGAGCATAAACTGGAAACAAATTGCTCAAAATATTTACCTCAATCCCCATTTTAACCTGCTAATTATTAATTAATTAACCAATCTTACTTGGAGTGAAGGAGAAGCGATGATTGCAGAGTTCGCAGTATTCTTTCCGACTGTAACGGAGCCATTGGACGAGACATTCTTGATGGATGTACTTTATACTTCCGGTACAAACACAGGGATAGAACAAAGGCCGATCGGGGGATCCCTCTGATCGGCACACTCTGCAGATATCTACACATTTTAAAAATAATCCACCATAAATATATACCCATTTTTAACACAAAATTCACTTTATTTACAAAAACTGGCTTATTTATGAAAGAGAACACATGCTTACCGTGCTGATCGTCCATCATTTAATTCGGAATTGGGTTATCTACTGCCGTTTAACTAATGATATCTTATCATCGCTTTTTCGAAATTTTTTTTATGAGCCGTGCTTTAAAAAAAATATTCAAAGTTTTCTTGACTACAAAATTACGACACAATTCAGCAGAAGGAAAAAAAATATCCTTTTTTTAAAACTTTCCTCTGGAGTTGAGGAGATTTATAAATTGGCTCATTCGGGGTAGATTGGTACAGTCATTTGCGACTTTTAGGTTGTTGGGAGAAAAACACAGAAGTTCGTACTTTTGTTTTGCGTCACGCACGCCCACGCCTATTTTATTTACCGTATTTCCTGAAATAACTTCCCCTGGGGGATTATTATTATTGTTTGTGGGGATTTATTAGATAACGTTTAACTTTTTACGGGGATTGTGGAAGGATTGGATTGTGGTAGGGGGAATTATTTCCGGAAATACGGTAGTTTGCAGTTATTAGAATGGGCATACTTATTACTATTGAAAATTAAATTATTAGAACATGATGTAACTGCCGTGATTTAATTTAAGAAGTTGTGTGATGGATTGATCTTAATTTTAGTCAAACATCTTTCACAAAAAAGTGACCTCAAATGACACAACTACTGATAGGTTAGGCATACTCCATAGCTACTTTCCGATAATGATACTAATTAGACTAAGAAATACACGGTTAATTTTACGAGGTCATCAAGTCAAGTCTAATCAATGTGGTCAATTTATGTCTTGTCAGCATGCCTTATAGTTTAATTTAACCAGTGGAAGCTATTGTAAAATCTTTTATATGCTTAATTTATTACTAATTACCCAATGCATTCATTAACTCTAATGATTACGTCTGAAAGATAATTTTAGCTAAACCTATTCGAAGATTTGAGCCCAGGATTATAGGTGGCACTCCCCTTCTTTCTTAGAGAAAGCGGCGATACCCGGGTTAATTAGATTTATTGCCATATGTAAATTGAATCCGTGGGGTTTATAGTCTGAACGTTTCATAGACCAAATCTATTATTTGACGTTATGTACTAAAAATTTGATCTGTGTCTTCTTTGGGTCGGTATCAAGCCTGCGTCCACTAATTTTTAGGCGTGTTCAATCTTTCATGGGTTACACGAACACTGACCAGATTTAAAGCCCAACTTTTGTGGTGTTAAAACTGATCAGCCTAATTACATGGTTAATTTTAGATGTATTTTAGTAGAAACCTATGAAGTTTTCCTCCCGTTTAGTATGCATTAGTACTCAAATATCTTAATGCATTCGAATTGCATGTAAAAGCTTATGCATTTACAGTTAGTTTTCCTTGTATTAAAAAGTTTCTTTAATGTAACTATTAGTAGTTTAACTGGATGTTAAAAAATACACAAACCTAACTCAGTTTATTGCATAACTATTCTGCGAGGGTTAATCAATGTTAAGTCATGAAATGATTCATGAAAGTCGTGATAAGAGAAAGTAATGAATGATGTTGGCAATTGGCATGCCTATTTGCCTATTCAGTCTTATTTATTTGTATCCAAAACTCGGCAACTTCATAAGAAATAAGTACGCACTTCAAACAAAATCATTCGTCTTCGAGAACATCCTTTGCATTTGCATGGTCAATGGGCTCCTTGGCGCTCGACAAAGTTCATAGTGGATTTACTTAAAATCGAAACCGAGTACCAGCAGAACAAGGAGGGGTAGCCTATGGAAATGCTCCTATTTAGAAACCGATTTACATAAAGACACATCGGCCAGACTGGCAGCTGTGCCAAGCCATAAGTTGAGATTGGATTTTCTAACAGCAGAAAAATAAAGAATACCCGGGCAATGAAATGACAATGAATTAAGCGAAGCCAAAGAGATTGATGGGGCCCGTATAGCTCTTACTTTGGAACCTTAATTCCAACCGTGCGTGGTGAATAACATGGAATACTTTCCGGTTCAGTATAAAGGTAGATTGACTTCATCCCTGATGTCAAGTTGGCTCTACCCATCCTTCATGTCCATGCATGTGAAAAGGCAATAAAGGTTGTCGCATTTGTGCCAATCCTTTCCAACTTTCTAACAACCTTCCTTCCAAACCTCTCTAGGGAGTTTTTCAAACTCACAATCAGCCAGTTCCAAGAAAATTCACTCGTATGCATGCATGTATGTCTCACATAAGTCTTGTAATGAATCTAAATCTAATGTATGCTCATCAAATTATCTGGATGGTTCCGGAACAGCTCATTCAACTCCCATCTCCTTATATCAATCTCACTCACCGAACACTTGTAACGGAAACAATACAGCTAAGGTCAGGTCGCAGGGAAGAGAAGTACTGCTTAACTACCCATCTTATACTGCATTTAATCCTATAACATGTTCGGAAGCCTTATGTGACAAAATTTTAAAACCCTTCTCTGCTCCTCTGTAAACAGTTTCTCCTGCATGCAATTACGTACCCGAGGAACGAGCACGTAGACAGATATTATGTTCCATGAACGAACATCATTATATCGTTATATGGAAAATGCAATGGATTCTATTATTTTGATGACTACGACTATTGCTTGACTGGCTGAGCATTTGAATAACCTTTTTCTCCAATTTAATCTGCCAGCACAAGGCGTTAAATTAGGTTGTGATCTCAAGAGAACTCCGCGTCTCCTTGGACCCTCGGAGTTGAATATGATAAAATTTTACTAACTAATCTTAAATGCAGATCCAGCATCCATCCAGACCCGGCTTGCTTACCCGAATCTTCACAGAACAAGAAAGATCTTTATACTTTTCACTACAAAATTCAGGGTCTCGTTGCTACTGAGCTCTTTTATTTCTTGTATGCAATACACAGTAGTGATAAGGATGAAATTCGCATTTCATTTTGTGCCTACCTCATCTCCATCCAACTAGCCGATATAGTACTTTTTGAAACGTTAATACTTTTTCATTACACACTTTCCTTCTTTAGAGAAAGCAGCTTTCTCTCTGCCTTTTTATGGTTAAGCTATTGCTACATTGTTACTGTAGATACCGTAGGGAGGGGTGGCTTAGCAGAGGTAAGGATATCCTGTGTCAGTGCCGTTATAATACAAAACAGTTTATCCATTAAAAGACATTGTATTTTTTCAGCTTTTGTCATACCCCTCTAGGGAGCTGAGTTATGGGTTAGTTTAGAGTAAGAAGGGTGGATATAATGCTGCTAATAATAAAACTGTGGTAATAAAATGAGAAAATGTTCTTTCTTAATACGTTTTCAGTAGTTATAAAGGCTGACTACCTCTAAATTGTTGTGCTTAGAGAAGTTTTAGAATGAACTACGGGAGCTTTCCGAATCCATCGAAAACTCCCAAGAGGATTGCATGACAGAAAAAATGCCTTTTTTATCGCGGTAAGCTGCCGAATTTCGTGTTTTCCTTGGTATTATTCTACGACTAAATAAATGCTAACTTCCGAAACCCCTTCTGCAGGCGGATAATATATCAAACCCTTCATTTAAACGTGGGATATTAACTTTTTTCTCGAGCAAATTAAGCCCTTTTGGTTAAATTACTTTAATGCATAGAAGAAAATGAATGAGATGGGGGAAGTCTGTCGCAAAGCATTTATTAGAGGAGGCTTAGCTTCTAATGGCTAAAAAATTAGATACACCTGTGGATCTACTAATCTGCTTTGTTCTAATTTGCCATGCAAAAAGAATGAGTTAAGTTTTATGTGTTTTTATTAAAGTTAATAAATGAGTTCCGTAGTGTCGTATCGCTATATATTCGTACCCTTATTAATGGACTTTATTTTCTGTACTATAAGGATTTAAGGTAATCTCCTGTCCATGCTTTGTCAATTTGAAATGCCAATGTTGTGTTATAAATGTGTACATTGACTTGAGCACTGCTGAAATTATTGAGACTTTTATATTCAAGATATCATTTATTTATTAAAGCAGCTATTAAGGTATAAAACCTTTACATCTTTACCCTGAGATTTAACTAAGCTAAACAACTAAATCAAACAAAGTACACTAAACAGGTAGAAGACTGTACCATTCGGTTCTACAATTTATAGTATCTTTTTGGGGTGGATAGTGCTCATAATTCCATTTTAATCAAACATTTGTAGCCTTACAATGAATTAACACGACTAGGCTATACATATAGGAACCCTTTTACTAGCAATGATAGAATTACAAATACATTCAGTTTACAATTTTTATTTAAAGCACAACTGTTTTTCACAATGGGAGAATGGGACTGTGAGATTTAAAAAAACGTTATCTGCTCTTCTTCCACATCCGCAATCCTAATAATTGTTTATTGTCAAAAGAATCAACGAAGTCAAACACTGGTTTACATCCAAAGAAAAAAATCATACAGAAACGGTAAGGTTGGTGAATGGTTTCTAGTTTAAAGATACATTTGACAACTGTAAAAGATTACTGTGATAAGACTGGAAAAACCTTCCATATAATTAAATTGTATTATCATCATAATACGACTTCACAGAGCTTGAAGACACAAACAGTACGATGAGAAGTTCGATGTGCTTAATAATAGTTTTGGTTACTCTGAGGAAGTCGTACTCGTAACCTGACATTATGGCCTGTTGGTTGTACATGAATTTCTGTTAGAAGAGCCTCTAAAAATTAACCCGAAGTCCTGTGAGAGTGATAAATGATGGACAATTGCTATTCATTATTATCACACCAACTTTCCTTGAATAGCACTTCTGGCACACCGTGATCTGCAGCCAAAAGATTTCATCATTTTAAATAAAGGGCATCTGTTCCCTCAGAAGTTGAAGAAGATTGGATCGGGACCCCCATACTACTAGTTGTAAAATATACACACAGATAAACCTTTAGAGATGATCACCGGAGTTTATAGTAATGCTTACTTTTATTTTCATCTAAAAGGTTTAGATTGTATATTGTAGTACAACAGTAGTACAGCCAGAATGAGACAATTTTTACTTGTATGTTGAGAATACAATGTCATTGTAGTATCAATATCACTCAACTTAATGGCCAAATATGGAGCTAACTAATGAGAATCCTAGGTACAAGAATCTTTTCTCGAGGATCATTCCATCTAATATTTTAAATAGTATTGTGTAAGTACTGCCTGTATAGCTTCCTTTTGTAGTTATTGACGGGGAGTGATCTCTCACCGTGCGTTGGCTAAGCCACACGCCAATATTATTATTGGGAAATATATTAAAGCTGAGCTGCCTTACTACAGTACAGTGTTTAAAGACGGGATTTAAACAGTTGCAGAGAACTGCATTGGAAAAGATAATAATAGTAGACCCTCCTGAAGGTTTGGATTCCTACAGACAAATATGAAAAGTCAGGTAGGTAGAGTGACAAACTTTAAGGATCATCGTTGTCAATTGGACAATCATTTATTACTTTGCAAACCCTGAATCCGGCTGAAGATTATGATCCATGAACGAACTTTATAGCAATTGTTACCTGGAAGACGTTTAGTCTATCTATTCCACCCAAGCTACCTTCGCTTTGCCTAATGGACATATCAATATCTGTTAACGGTTTGACAGGACATCTGCTATCATTCGATTTAATCATTTCTCACATTACCATTGTATTATATTTTATGTACACATTATTATTGCGAAGTAAAAGGTTTTCAGCTTGGAAAGTTTTGCTATGCCTCTGACAAAGGCTTTCTGAAAATTTCGATGCAAACAATCCATTTTAGCTTTGCACACTCATCTGCCACTGATAGGATAGGAATTATTGGGTATGATTGACCTATTGGTCCTTCCCATTTGTATGAAGCGTTAGGATCGTCCTCGTTGAGAGCCTGGAGATGACAAATAATAAATAGGATTTATTACTAAGTGAGCTAAATCTCATATTTAAAGATGAACATTTCCTTACACTTATTTTGCACCCATAATGCGCGATTACAGTAGTCGATGCATCGTTAAAATAGGGATACACTATGGAGGAGATTTCAAAGATTGGTTGGCGAAGGGAAGATAGGCGAAAAATTGTAAGGAAAATTTCTTTTCCCATTTGGACATAACAAGGTACCGTTTTGTAGCTTTTTTCGCTGCAAGTTTCGTTAACTGTAAATTTTAATGGAATTATTAATGAAATATTTATTTCCAATATAATATCTAAGAGTGGAATTAATTATGCCTTGTCCCATTACCTAAATTCTTCTTTTGCATGATAATGTGTGAAACATTAAATGTAGTGACAGCGCTATCATTAATTGGCATAAAATGTTCAGTTTCAAAGTGTTCACACAGCGCTGTATACAGAATACTTTTAAAACAACCAGGAACCAGACACTTGACTTCCCTGAGCAAAGCAAATGTTAGGTTAAGATTACATTATCATATTGCATTATTGGATAAATCATGTAACCGAGTATTTACCGAAGGAAACAAACACCTTCATGCTCCCTCAAAAGGTCAACATCATCTTTCAAAAAAGCATCAAGGCACCCTTCTCCGCTATCCTGAAAGTATCTGCAGCGCATTACGTACTTTTCAAGGTACTTCTCGGCTACAGCACTCCTTGTGGCTGAAGTTATATCCTCCTCACAATCTACATCTGGACACCTTTCTTGGTTATGACGACACTTATTGCAGACAAGGTGCCAATTTTTGCATTGCATCACTGGTGGAAAAACTGCTTTTTGACACACAAGACATTCCATCTTTCTCAATGAGGTCCCATGCCCATGCTTCTTACTGCTATTGGGAGATGTATTTCCCACGGCTGTGCTTATGTTGACTGAAAGCCTGAAATTTAGCGTTGCAATAGGGATTTTTATAGAAACCACGCACAGTAAGCACCAAATTATGATAAACTACTAATTTAAGCTGGTATAATTTGTTACGCGATTTTTGAAAGGCTGTAAAAATACTATGAAATCGTAGCAAGATTTCAAAACATCAATTCATAAAGCAACTGTACCCGTTTGAAATTTCCATTCTTCAGGTTCGGAACAAAGATAAATATATCAGGATGGTGCGTATCCCGGTACGAGGAAAGTGCACTTTTTAGCGAACAAAATATATACTGTAACGACTGAAATGGTTTCAAATCTGTCTTTTCTGGTTCTTGTCCCTGGGAATTATATTCCCAACTTTCTTCACTGAACTGTAAATCTCAACTGATTTAAAAAGTTCAAGATTTTAATTTTTCATTCGTATGATAACTTTTATTTTTAGAATATAAGATGCCGATTCATAGGTCCAACCATTAGTTTGAAAGGCTTGTCCTTCATACCCAATCGTAACTTTTTACTTCTAGAGAAGATTGATATCTAGAAACATGTGTTTCGTGAATCCCTATGATTCCTTCATAAGCCGAATATTTTAAAAACAAAATCAGTCTCTTCTGTCCGTAAATGTATTTCTGTTAGTTGTTATGCTCTAATACAAGCATATTAGATTTAGTTCGCGATGCTAGCTCTTCGTAAGTAATGTGAATAAGAGGTTCCGTAAATCCCGTTCGTTAAGCCGCCCCGGTTGATAAGCCGCGTTTTGCCATTTTCGTGAACTTTTTCCTTTTTAAGATAAGTCGCCGCATCAATAGATAAGCCGCAGTCAGGTTATCTGCTTATAACATTAGGTAAATGTAATGTCTACAGAAAAAGGTCAGGATTTACATCCTACTTGCATTGTATCTCATTATTAAGCTACTGATTAGGGTTTGCTAGACATCTATGCGATAGCAGTTTCTTGGGCGTATTTACTCTCAAAATCATTCGCCAAATTTAATGTTTAGGAAAATATTCTAAAAATCTATAAATAGTATTTTAAAATGGACACATCAAATAGTTGCCTAATCCGGAACCAAAAGGATGAATGAATTCTGCTCTGATGCAAGACTGGATTCAAACTTGTTTGATGAAACGTTCAAACGCTTTTATTAAAGCTTTTAAGAAAGAAGACTGCATTTATTTTCATGATAGCTGCCCTGCTCATTTAACGATGGAAGTTACAGCATCAGTCGCTAAATATGCTCATCTGGCCGAAATTCCATGGGAAGATGATTAATTAATTTACTTGAGCTGACTTGTGCAATAAGGCATTAACTGTACAGTTAAAGATTGACGTTTTTTGAAAACGAATAAAATTTGACAATATATAAGCCGCCATTTTGCATAAGCCGCAAACCTTCAAATTATTTCTTTTTTAACTGATTAGCCGCGGCATACAGAACGGGATTTACGGTAGGAGGATTCTAAGTTCATATGTGCCTAATTGTTTTTTCCACGGCTTTAGGTTGAGACACATGCTATGAACAAATCACTTGCTAGTTTACTCTGTCAAATTATGTTTTCAAAATTCCTAGTTAAAAGACGTTTCAGAATTGTAATCAAAGTTTCATATGTATGCAAAATGTACACATGATTTGGATTAATTACATTAGGGAACTTAATTAATGCTTCTTTTTTTATCTTGACAGAAGTATCCTTACTTCTATACTCTATTTCGTAAATTGAATAAACAAAATTAAAGCGTAATTCATTTTATTATTGAAATAAAATTGTCAAAATAATCTTTAAAACTAAAAAAGTATAGATTTATAATTAAAGACTCAAATAAATAAATGTCATAGTTTTGGAGCTAAAACTTTAGTATACGGGTTATCTTATTAAATTATTTTTTAATGAGTGAAACTGCATTAGCAAAATTTGTTAAATAAAAGAATAAAGTAGACAAGCTTTCACCTGCCACTATCAAATGTACAGTAGCATTCATAAAACAAAGGAGCCAGGTAAAAAGCATCGTTTCGTTATTAAATGTACTACACACACATTTACCCATGGCCATGGTATCATCTATCTCATCGTTCTAGGATAATCCAAAAATCCTATTAGCTACGCTAGAGAATGATGATAAAATCATGTACATGAATGAACCAAGGAGTCAGTAATAGATAGAAAAGAAAGACGAAGCTCCTTGTAGCGATGAAGTGTCAGACTTTCTGATAATTTACGGCTTTATCATACAGGGAAATGCTAAGTGGTCAAATGTCATCTGAATTTTTCCATAACTCTTTCATTGTCTTGTGATAAAGAAGAGACGGATGAGGTTGACAATGCAAGCTGGAGTTGAATCTGCGGGCGTTCGAATCACATATATCTTTCATACCTTACTACATTATCAAGACTTTACACATCATGCAGGCTTTTCCCATTTTTAATGATTCTTAAATGTATTATACTCTTTCAATAGAAGTATGCATATAATAAGGTCCAAAAACTTCTTGCCATATCTCAGGTTTGAACGTAAGTATGGAATGGCAAGATTGACTTAACAGCAGAAAAAAAATGTGTAAACCTCCCAGAACTTGACACCAAATTTTTGGCTCACTCAGTGCTTGCTTACTTTATCGTCTTGTCATTGATGTTCTAGACGTTATTTTTATTTCAGAGTTGGATTATGGTTGAGAAAAACTCGTTTTGCATCTCTCAAAGTACGCATAGTCTCATTCGTAACTATAAATAAGCGAGATTGGGAAAGCTCTGTGTTTAAAAAGAGGCGTTTGCTTCATTTACATCTCCACAGGTTTCTGCATTACGAGAAATTTGATATATTGAATTGTTTGGAACTCCAGAGGGCTTGACAAAAAATGCGATGATGTTTGTTAAGCACTAAAAGTGATGGTAAAAATTAGCATTTTCATGGACTGCCCTGTTGTCTTACACTGCAAACAGCATATCCATACGCATATGTATATTATCTTTTAATGAACTTGTTTTTACATCGGTGATGTTTTATACTTGGAAAACTCGTCGTTTAATTTTACTTTAGAGGATGGAGTCTTCGCTGTGTCATAGTAGCGGTGGGATAAGATAATGACTACTGGATTTAATTTTTTGAGTTGTTATATATTGGACCTTTGAAGTTCAAGTTCAAGTTCAATAGTTTATTAAGGCTAGCGTAGCGAAGCCTTTATGTGAATGCACTGTCATGCTGGCTGGCTGACTGTCCGTCCGAGCGATAACTTTCGAACCGTTGCTCTTTTTTGAATTTTGTTTTCGGATTTCGGTTGTTGGGGTCAAGAAACTCTGAGAGTTCGTAGACGGGCTAATTCGGTCATACCCCCTGGGGGGTGGGGTCAAAGGTCACAAATTCGTCTATGCTAATCCTTATCAATCATGGTATCGTTGGAAAGGTACTTACTAGGGCATTTCAAAACAAGTATCAAAATCGTTTTGTGACACTCAGGTCAAAAGTTATGACCTTACGAAGGTCAAGTCTGTCCGAGCGATAACGTTCGAACCGTTGCACTTTTTAAAATTCTGTTTTCGGATATCGATATACGAGGTTTCAAAACACTCTCGTATTGAAGATGCTTCATATCAGTCACACCCCCTAGGGGGTGGGGTTAAAGGTCACACTATCGTTTATACTAACCCCTATCAATCATAATATCGTTGGAAAGGTATTTACTAGGGCATTTGAAAACAATGGTCAAAATTGTTCTGTGACACTCAGGTCAAAAGTTATGACCTTCCGAAGATCAAATGGGGCAAGGTGGGACTCTATTTACCAAATCAAACCCACTACTACAACAACTTCATTCGACCCTATTTGGGCACCCCACTGACCTTGGTCTAACGTTATGACCTTGCGAAGGTCACATAGGGCAAGGGGAGACTCTTCTTCCAAATGGTACTCACAACCGTGAGAACTTCATCGGACCCTACTTGGGCACCCCACTGGCCTTGGTCTAACGTTATGACCTTGCGAAGGTCATATGGGGCAGTGTGAGACTCTTCTTCCAAATGGTACCCACAACCCTGAGTATTTCATCGGACCCTATTTGGGCACCCCACTGACCTTGGTCTAACATTATGACCTTGAGAAGGTCACATGGGGTAGTGTGAGACTCTTCTTCCAAATGGTACCCACAACCGTGACAACTTCATCGAACCCTGTTTGGGCACCCCCACTGACCTTAGTCAAACGATACTTTGTGAATAGTATCTTGAAGATAGTTTATTCCGAATAAATGCCTTATTCCGAATAAAATTTATCTAAAATAAAAATATCTTGGCCAACTCTGCAATTATCAAATGACAAATGCTTCACGTTGATCCAAATGCTGGGTCACTTTTTAGAGAGAAAAATAAAAATAAATAAATAATTCTGTTGCGAGGTTAGTTATATTAAATGAAAATCCGAGTTGTAGCCGTAGAATCAAATATTACATAGTCTAGCTTATCCATAATCTATACAAATACAGTTTTGTCGAATTAGCTGATTCGACAAAATATGAGTGGAAAAAATTATTGCAAAAAAACCACAAAAGAAAAGATAACTAGGTCAGCTCTGAGCAGTTTTCTGAAAATTTTAACAATAAAATCACTTCGATTTCTTACTTTACTTCTTTTCTTTACTAAGCTATACCTTGGAACAAACTCAGGGCAGCATTTGGGACAAGAACTTAATTTGGATTTCTTTAAGCTTAAATAGGACTGGAGAAAGACATGGAGAGGCAGCAGTTATGCCTATGAAAATACTTAAAACAAATAAAAATACTTAAAACATTTGGCTTGGTATAATCTCCAGTAGGTCTTTAATTTATACCTGAATTAAAGTTGCAATTAAAATACGTGTGCGACTGTTCCTAATTAACGAAAGCTTTCTACATCTGTACCCGGATAAATAAAACAGTACAGCAAAAGCTTTTCTTGTATCTTTTAGTAGACAGTGTATGCATACATTTAATTGTTCCTTAAGTTCGTTGCTCTTCACAAATAATATCACTCTATAGAGCACACGTCTGCATAGTGTCTGAAAAGGTATCCATTTATATTACCTAAAATTTTGTCAAATACTTCCCCCCATTTTGTGCTAGCAAAATATGAGTTTGCTTAACCTGGATTGGGTCTACTTTTGCTTGTACCACAATAGTTGAAGGTAAATTCCTCCTGCCGTGACAAAGTTGAGGTGTCACCGCTTGGCACAGATTATTCTATCTCAAAACTAAATCTGATCCATTCAAACGATAAGAGTGATAGTATTTTCAACTTACAAGTGGAAACGAAAATATCGACTCGACGCTAATAGCTTATCTCGGGTTGTTAAAATGAACACGCCCAGCTTTAACCTTTACTAGGCCTTATCTTAAAATTATTGAAATTTTGAAAATAATGAACAATTTATTGTTTCAATAACTAGAAATTGTCAACATTTTTTAAGTAAGCAAAACTCTGGCAGGGTTTAAAAAACCTAATCAGCACGTAATTTACATTGATATTTACAGCAATAAAGCTTTAACATTACACCTGAAAGTAGAAAAAGAAGCTTTCTCGTCAAATCGTCAGAACGTTGACTTGATGTAATGTTTAGTAAAGAAACATGTGTCATTTATTTGCTCTTGGTTTAATCCCTGATGAGGACAGTGATTAAGAATGACATTTGAACTCAGTCACAAAAGCATATAAATTATCACCATTTAAGTTCTAGTCTACAAGTAGGAATAAAAAAACTCTTAGTACTGTAAATGTATAGGGTGTTGTTAAAGGAGATCTCACTTATCATAAATTAAAGGTGGTCTTGTTCCGTAAAAGGTACTACATTAGCATACGATGGGCGATGTCATGATTGGTAGAATAAATGTAAAATCTAAAGAGTTCAGACAGGAGGATCTTCTACCGTCTTCGTCGTTCCCTTTTGTGCGAGTAAAATATTCTAAAACAAATTATCTGACGTGCACATTGACTATTCAAGTGGAATTGCTATTGGTTTACAGTAGAACGAGATAACAATTTTGTAAAAAAAACCTTCCTAGAGTCAGAGTGTGGTGAGAGAGAACAAGTGATGGACAGGTTGTTTCATCTTTCTAGCAGTATTATTATAAAGTCAAGTTTAAAATCGGGATTTTCCTATTAAAGCAAAAAGTAAAGTTTAGGACTTTTATCCTCCACTTACGAAGATGATGATCAAAATGATAAAAAAAATTAATAACTCTTTTACCTGTACAATGCTTACTTCGCCCTTCTGAACTTTACTTTTTAATCAGAACTTAAGAACATGTAGATATTTATTTGGTTGCTCCTGCTTCTTGCAAGGATGTCAGATCTGTCTTATTCAACCAGTTCATATCAATATTTCAAAGATTCAGTTGAAGGAGAACATTATAAAGTTGGCGGACGCACCAACACGTAGTTCATCAAAAATCTGCTTTTGCCAAACGTAGCACATCGCCGTTTTTGTTCGTTAGTGATTTATTCGTGAAGTAATTTGATTACAAGTTTAATTCCCTGACTAATCCTACACACCTTATCTACTGAGGTTTTGAAGTAATATATCTCTACCTACACTCGTACGGGGATGAATTAGTTGATTAAATTACTAATTAAGCTTCTTGTATTACTATTTTTACTACTCATTAGCAAACAATCGCAATATCTTCAATCCAATTTAGTGTAATATGTGTTTTTTATCGTCAGTTTTTAATACCCTTTAAAGTTTTAAATTAATTTTTACTCACATTTTTACTGCCGTAATGCGAATGCTTTATGTCAGCAATCTTTAACGGGATCATGCAGAGCTTAATAAATAAAGTTTTAGTCACGTTTTAGCACCACTGCAGTTTTAGAAAGGGCACTGAACACATTCGAAGCATCAGTTATTACAAAGGAATGTTTAAAATCTTGTTAGATAAAATTTTATGATATTGTTCAACCCCCGGATCACTATCTAAGATGCAGATAGTAAGACACATCAATTTCTGAGTAGAAGACAATAAAATCCATCCCAAAGATTTGCCTTATCATATATTCTTCTTCAATTCCAATTAAACCCTTAAAGCCTACAAGCTTTTTACAAATTGGTTTAGCCCTGCCTTTTAATCCTGAATACTACAGTAAGCATTGGTCGACATAATAAACCGCAGGTTGACAGTGTAGATGTTAACGAATGTATCGTAAATTGTACCACACACATACACCCTTCACACAGTAACCTGTCCGTAAATGCAGTTGACAATAATCATATTATATTTTGCATAACAAGCATTATTATTACAAGACTAAAAGACCCAGAGGAATGCCAAGCATTTTTCAACAACTTGGGTGAACAGGTGGACAATACGTTGTTAAGATTAGATCAAATCATATCATAATTCGTCAGCTCAAGTCAAATCCTTTTAAAAGTTTACACCTTCCTTCATCCTTCCTTAGAGTCCTAGAGCGTAGAGCCCTGAAGTAAAGTTCGTACAAATAAACATGTAGTACTCTTCTTGAAGCATTATTTTCTCATATTTTCTATCGCACTGTACCTGCTACTATTGTGATGTTATTTTTTTACTACCAATAAAAAATAAAAGACAAGTTTCAGACAAAAGTCAATAGCTTTTGAGATGATACATGACAATAATATGTGTAAACCTGAGAAATGAGAATAGATGAGAAACCACCTGTGAGACAACTACTCATAAGCAGACTGAGAAATAGCTGCCTCCTTATGTATAATAATAGTTGGTTCAGTCCAGTCCGTGAAGATCTTCAGAGATAAAGTACATAAGTAGGTAGAGATGGAGATCAGATATTCGATGAATTATTCAACTTTTAACAGCAGCTTCTCCTTTTCCCGATCTAATCTTACCTACTTGGTGCATACCTTGATTTCAGATAGTCTTTAAATACCTTGCGTAGCAGGGAAGGTCCCTTTTATGCTGTTAAAAAAGTTCATTGTATCCATTATTTTATTGTATAGAATAACCTCTGCTACCATGCGATATCAGAGAGCTCACAATGTTTACATGCAGATACACAGCTACAATTTTACGATACAATATATGATAAAAGGATTAGAGCAGGATGGCCAAGAATAATGATAAACTCTGGGTTTTAAGTGAGACTGGACCTTATCTGGTAAATGATAATCATCCAAGCCGAGCTACTGTGGAAAAATATTCCTAATAGTAGATTATAATTGGAATCAACATATCTACAAACTCCTTTCTTGAGTCCATTAGGTAATGGAGTCTGACTACTGGTTCTGATCTAAACTTTTTCGTCCCTTCTCTCGTCAAACTGGAAAGTAGATAAGTCTAATACACCTTAGCATAACAGCAGGTAATTTGATGGAGTTAACTATTGAGTGCTTACCCACTTGGGTGATTACTGCTTCAAGTATTTTTATTATTATGATTACTCTCCTCTTGCTCTTTGATTGAATGAATGGTCCGATCAACCAGACCAAACCCAACCGCACAGGTAGACAGGCAGGTATAAGTTTGATAGATAGGTAATAGATAGATGCGTGTAAGTAAAGTTAAGTCCATCATTTCAAGTAATAATCATAACAATCAGGGAGTTAATGAGTTGTCGTGAACTGCCAATCCCATCAACGCTACATCCTCATGTTCACCTACGTATTATGCATAAGCTATTATTATTATGTAGTGTAGAGAAACTCAATAGAGTATTCAATCATCCCATTGCTACTGAATTTAATACATTACTGATGATTACAATTTTAAATCTCTCACAACTTCAATAAAAATTTGAATTTCAATCGATTGCCTAAAAGTACGAAGAATCTTGTTTGAAAATTAAATTAACTACTAAATAATTTCTGATAATAAGTTGCACATTAAAAATGTTTAAAGTCAAGAAAAAAAAACAAATAGATGTGATAGCGTAAAAAAGAAGGTGGGTAGTGATGGAGGTTAATTTCGTTGATTACGTGAATAGTATTTGAAAAGTTGGATAAATCCTCATGTCAAGGAATCCGGTAGCTGTAGAGCACTTACTACTGGTGTTTACATCAGAGTTTAATCATTTAGCTCATTATGCATTCAGCTCACCAGCCCTTCTTTACGCTAAAGTGCTTATAGACATGTATTAATGGGAGTGTTTGCAATTTCCAATTTTTCTTCATGGTTTTTCCTTGCTCCCTTACTTATTTATGCAAATTATGTTTTACTGTTGTAGTCCTAATAGCCGATAGCCGTGGGAAAGCAACCGTAATCGTAGACAAGGCACAATAATTTATCGATTTTCTGCTCCTGTCCATCTTCTTGTAGCTTTAGGTAATTAGTTTAACGACTATTTTCTATTTTATTCGCTTACTCACTTCAGTGTGTGCTGAATGAATTCTGTTTGTGTTACTTTACTTCTTTATAACTGACTATGAGCAACGTGATTTACAGCCCCTTTGATTATTTTTAATTAGCAGTTTAGACAAAAATAATTCAATGTTATGTGACCCAAAAACAGTTGGGGATTTTTCAAAGGATTTTTTTTAAAGATGAGGTATCAAGATTTGCTATACTTATTTATTGGTTCATTTCATATCCTTGTACTTTGTTGTCTTTGTTGTCAACCCTTCGTTAAGTTTTTACGATTGAAGTTTTGTGTAGTTAAAAGATGCACAGCAGGGGGAAAGGGTGTCATCAGAAGTGCTATGAGATAATGAGTTCTTGCGGTTGGAAAATGCAATGAAATTCGCAATCTTAGTATTTTAATAAGATTACTATTTTTCTTTTTGACTTACATGAAGATACAAGTTGGCATTCCAACAACATGCGATAATTTGCTGCATTTTAATCTCAAACTTGCTACCTAAGTGGAACAGGCGGCTTCTTTCCCTGTAATAATCTCTGCCGCAAAGGTAATCGAATTGGCTTTTTAATCAGATTACAGAAGTAAGACTGATATTCATCTCTTTTTTATTCTGAAGATGATTTGGGCTTCTTTATAAATATTGAATTTTGATTACTTATTGTGTAGGTATTGATAATAAAACTTTTAGCTCATTTACCACCTTTGACTTACGCAGGCAGAGGTTATTGAAAGATGTTGAATCGTCGATTTGTTTTAATTCAACCCATATTTCCATTACGCTCGTATGTTATGGTAGCGTAGAACTGTAGTACAAACACATGTCTGTAGATTTTCCCTTCTTGATATTCATATTTTTTGAAAAATTGAAGTACGACAATTGTATGAAGGAGGTTATTAGCTTACAACTCACGAATGAAAGCATTATTTAGGTTACAAAAAATGCTACTATCATTATACCGCAGAGGTCAAGCATATAACCGTAATAAGTAATTATGTTTATTTAATAGTGTTTTATGGGCCACACTATACCGTGCCTTCTTTAGTAGCAGCTTGTTGAACCCCACAGGAAGTCTGGGATTAATTTATGGGCCTTATAAATTGTAACAGGGCTGTTTATTTAGTTGCGGAGATTCATACACAGAATGAGGACTAGACATGGTTAGATTAGGAAAATTATGTGCCAGCAACCTTATTCCTACCGTATTTTCGGAAATTACTCCCCCGGGGGAGTTAATTTATAATGGTCTCATTTGCAGGGGAAGTTATTCCAGAGGGGAGAGTTATCGTTTAACCCAAAATAACCTTCGATTTTTCAGGATTGTTTTCCAAGATAATTTTTTTAATCTAATGGGTTTATTGCAAAAGCTCATTTTAAAATGAAATTGGGAATAAAACTCAATTTTGTCTTAAGTTTAATATACTTGAATTGTATGAATTATATTATAAATGTTTGTTATCAAACATACATTTGTTTTTTAGACGAATTATTATTTTCTAGCCGGATTTAAATTATGAATACCCGATAACTGATTGCACAATTTCAAACAAGTTAATCACAATTCGTAGAGCGGAACATAAAAACTTTCTTTTGATTAGAAAAAATTAACTATCCAGTTGGCGTCTGCATTAAAATGTTACTTAATTGTTGAAGTGTACAAATGTGATTTAAATTGTTTGAAAAAGTGCAATCAGTTATCGGGTATTCATAATTTAAATCTGGACATCAATCCATCCATAAAAAATAACAATTTATCTAAAAATGAATAAAAAATGTATTTGATACAAAAAATTCAAAAAAGATCCGTCGTCCAGTTGTTTAGGTAAAGGATGCTTCAGCCAACGTAAACTGAGCATCTGTTTACCTAATTTTAATTATTTATGAAATTTCATTGAATAAAAAACAGAAAACAATTCAACGCATAAAAAATAAAATACAGTGACCGTTTCAATTGCTTTCTCAAGCCCTTAGAGAT